>JAJHUR010137147.1:0-22780 GCA_027495735.1 Lutjanus campechanus | reverse complement strand
ATTTATAAACAGACTTCATTATCAACCCATTTGGCCATGTTTTGTTTCAGTTTTTTAAGGCTACGAGCTGTTGCTTACACAACTGTTTTACACATGCTATTAAATATGGCTGTGCTGCTGCTGTATTTGGTTTGTGTTCAACCAGTTACCGTACACTGGCATCAATGAAGTAGGAGATTTTAAAAAAATCCCCAAGAACTACGACCGTTACCAGGTCCTCCAACTGTTCTTCTGAAAAATTTCCTCCGATCCAAATGGCAGCACTCATATCTGGGATATTTTGGCTTCAGTTTTATATGTTGGGAGGAACTGAAGACACGGCGTCCATCTTTATTTATGTCAGTGGTCTGTGTAAGATGTCGATGGGCGTGACAAAACATTGGTACTTGACAACCCAAGAATGAAATGGTGCTGGTATAGAAACACGCATTGCTGGTTTTGGTCTGTTACATGGGATTACATGACAATAATATCAAAAAAGGAAATTTTAAAAAACAGAGAAAATTATTTCTGCCTTATATTTTAAACATGTTTAGAAAATGTTGTTGCCTGATTTCAGAAATATGTACGTCCTGATTTGACAAACCACATAGTGGTTACAGACATTTTAGAAAAGTGTCTTAATATCAAAAGTAGGCAAAACAGCTTTGACCCAAACTTTTGGCCAATTTAATCAGTTTACCTCTCACTACACTCCTCTACAGCATCGATCAAGAGATTTCTCTTCAGTCCCTCACTGAACACATTTTATCCCCTCCATGCTTTTCTCTCCATCATCCCTTCATCATCATCATCATCATCATCATCATCATCCTGTCTTTCATCTTTCACTCTGGTGGCAGTCATCCTACAGTCCATTGATGCAGTGCAGTCTTGGCTCTCAGCCTCTGTCCCCACAATCTCTGACATCAAGCTGACATCACCTATTTCTGATAGGGAGGAAGCCCAGGCGAAAACCTGGACGGCCATCGAGTCGCTGGGAGCGACGTTGATTTTGAAAATTGAGTGTTCTGTATTTGTATTTTTACTGAACTAAAAAAATACAATTAAAGTATCTGTAAATATGTTTAAAACTGAGACACAAATTCAATAAAGATGTTATTAAAAGTGATCAGAAGTGAAGAGTGAACTCCGTGTTTTTTTTGTTTTGTTTTTAACTTTATTGTAATGCTTTGTGTAGCAGCTGCTTTGACAGTAGAAGGCAGGAGCTTTGTTGCTGTGTTACAACTCTAAAAGTTGAGCTTGAACCTGGTTTATATAAAACTGTGAGGCTTGCTTGAAATCTTACCTTAGCAGCAGATTTTAGTATATTGAAGTTTAAACTATTTAAGTCGAATGCACAAGAGCAAAATAAAACAAAAAAGAAAAGGACATTCTAATTCTCGAGTGTCACACTATTTATTATACTTATTATTATTATTATTATTATTAATATAGTATTATACTATTTATTTACACTTATGGTGTACACTGTACAATCTGACTTTTTTTTTTTTAATCTGTTTTGTTTTATAGTTATCTCTTAATTGTTTACATCACAATGTTTTTAGCCATGGTTTGGCTCCCAGGGATGGCGATGCCAGTCGGTCAGCCGGTTCATGTCTTTGATTCAGACTGAAATATCTTAACAATTATTGATGCCATGAAATTTGGTACTGAAATTCATAAACCCCCTCAGGATAATTTGTAATCACTTTGATGATCTGAGTTTTCATCAAGTGCCATAATCCAGTCACATTTGTAATTTCTCCAATACTTTGGTTTAAGAGTAAATACCTGGAAAACTAATGACCTTCCCATCAGCACCAGCTGTTCTTAATGATGGATGGACACATGTTGAACATGAAAAACATTGTACCTGCTTGGCATCAGAGTGTTTAGCATGCTAACATTAGCGTTAAACTACTGTGCTACAGTGTTTTGTTGTTTTTGTTTGTTTGTTTAGGAAAATGCTGCATATTATGCCTTAGTAAACCGTAATGATTGCGTAACTTAACAGCAGTATTTTTCTGTAGCATAACCATCAGTGATCCAATTCAAATTTTAGATTAATCTAGAGCTACTCATATTTTATAAGATCATATACATGTTATTTTAACATTAGTAATAACAAATTTCCACCTAGAATTTCCATTCTAGGTGGAAATCCCCCCGCCACCCCCACCCAAAAAATCAAAGGCTATGGTAAAAGGCTGGAAACAAGTGCAAAAATAAAACCAAAAAAAGTTGGAAACATTGCTATTTGTAATAAGTAAGGGTACTTTGTTACAGAATTTGAGTTTTAGTGTGACGATTGTCCCTGGTCTCCCCTACTTTAAAAAGAAAAAAGTCTAATTAATGATCACATTTTAGTTGTGTTTTGTGTCATTTCTATAAAAAAAATCATTTAAAATGAAAATACAGACTCTTGTAGGACATGTCAGGTACCAGCAGCATTGTATTTTTTAATTCAACAGTTTTCACACATCTGAATTTGAAAATGGTCAAAAGAAGCACCTTGGCGGATCTACTGTTAAATATGAAGATTATAGCATTGATTACCTGATTGACCCACAGCAGAAGCTCATCTGAGTCCAACAAGGTTGATGTCAGTTGCAAACTGGTCTGATTGGGCAGATTTCAGCGACAATTTATTGACTGCCAATAAAAACTGCAGTCCAGTTACTGAACTGGACTGAAACAGCTTGATTCAAACATTGCATCCCGAAAAGTACCAACAGTGTAAATTTAACCGCCATTAAAAACAACAACTTTGAACATGAATCGTTGAACATCATTTTAAATCGAGGAGGTGTTATATGTCGGCTCCATTCAGACGTGTTTGAAAGAGCAAATGTGTTCTGGTTTCTGCTGCTCAGCCTGCTGTCACATCCCTCCAGGATGCTGGCAGAGAGCCGCCAAACAATTTGGACAAACACACAGCAGCTTCTTCCAAGCTGGCAGCTCACATACTAATAAGCACCTTTCTTTGTGGCAGGTTTTGTTTATTCACAGAATACGTTCTCTGCTGAGACTGCATCCGCTCATATTCATCACAACTCTAAGGTTCCCCCGTGACACAGAACGTTCCCACTGGAGTCAATGTAAGGTATAATTTACTTTTAAGTGCACCTGTGGAATTAACTTTAGCCTACATGCAGGATTAATCTCATTTCACAATTATTTATCCAAGAATTAATCTCATATGAACCTGCTTACAGTTAAACATCTAACATTTTTTCAGTGATTTTGTTTCCAGACTAGTCCTGATATCTGGTGTTTAAAAAAAAACTCAAGTACAAAGTAATCTTAAAAAACTATCAGTGTAACTTATTTTATGCCTCTTTAATAAGATCGTGATTAAATCTTGATTAAATCTCAGAAAAATGGAAATTAATATAATACTGAACCAATTTATGGATATCAGGAATTTAAATATGTACAGTTAATCTGAATAATCTGAAATGGGAATTGAGACGCTTCAGTGGAAGAGCTCAAACTGAAGGCTTAATTTGGAAGTGGAAAGAAACAAATCTGTGTGTTCTGCTTTTTTGTTTTTTCCCCCCTTTTGTATTTGCCCTTTTCCATATGTCATTTGCCTTTTGAATTTTGGAGTTTTATGTAAATGAGATGGCATAACCTGACCACTGGAGGCCTGATTATTATTGCCATGCAGGCCAAATTATGAACACCACGGGAAGTCCAACAGTGTGTTCTTGGACCCACCCACATAATGTTGAAATGCTGCACTTACATATGACTTCGGTTTAGATAGGCAGTGACAAAAAAGAACAAACCCCTATTTTATAAAAGTATTTGTCCGATCTTTGAAGGCAACAATAAATTACATCATATAGCGTATGGAGGATTGCAAAACAAATCCCCTTCATCCATGGTAAACCACTAACCACCAATAACCAATAAGGACTAATTTTCTGTCTGATAAAGTTTAGGCTGCATTTAGCCACAGTCAGCTACAAAAAGAATCCAGTGGCAACAAAGTTTATAAAGACTCTCTGGATGAAATCATCCTTTATTTTATGCGCAACTACCAAATATGAAGAAAACTTCATTATATTCTCTGGAGAAAAAAAAAATTCTTCACTGATATTTTCCATTTTCCTTACCAGACAATCTGCAAATTAAACTCTTTCATCACGTGAATGTCACACACAGATCTCCAAACTAAACACTGTGCACAGGTTAGGGTTAATAATATCAGTGTGTACATATTGAACCTGCAGAGCAGCTTAGTATTTTTTTTTTTAATGTGACAGGCCTGTATTTTGTTTCACTCTGCTGAGTACATACTGATGGAGATAAATTAAGTAATCCCTTTCTGATGCCTGAATCTCCTCATTAATGAAGGCAAATATTTGGCTTGACATGTGGTTCTGTCTGTGAGCCTAACTCTTATAAGTGTGTGTGAAGAACACAGATGCCCTGTAGGGATATTTTTCCCCTCACAGCCACCACCAATAATGAAACCAAAGTGACGTGTGTTTGTAACTGTCAGTTCCACCCAGGAACCCACAAACATGTGAGTTTTGACATCAAACATCATCTCTTTAAGAAGGGTTTTGAAGACACTTTTGAAGAACTCTACGCATCTCTCAGGACTGTTCTGTGTGACATCCTTTTCAGGTTAAAGGGTCTGAAAAAAAAAGCCCCTAAAGTGCCTCCTTGTATGCCACCATGGTGGATAAAACATGGTCAAGTGCCCTCTAGGGTGCCTCCCAATGGAAAAACGTCATGTAGTGCCATATGGGCCGCCCTACATGCTAGAAAATTAGTTGGGCTCTATGTGCCTTTAAATGGTTAAATAGTTAATAGTTCCCTGTGTGTTTTTATTACAGAGGTGTAGTAGTTGGTGTATTTTATGTCAAAGGATAAAACAGATAACAAACAGATAAAAACATCTAAACCAGGGATTGGAACTGTTTTACCACAGGGCAGAGTGGTGATGAAGTGTTAAGCACTATTTCCTCACAGCAAGAAAGTTCTGGGTTTGACTTCTGGTTCAGTCAAGGTATTCTAATACAGATGGGATAATGAATTTGAACTACATTTCTTTATATGTATTATTATGGTTTTTAAACTTAAGACTAAAAGTAGGTGTGAACTAGGAGCAGTCACTCAGTAGAGTGCAGATCTCCACCAGGTAACCCGAAAAGAATATTCAGATGTAATCACTTTGAGTAGTAACTGTAATTCAATTACATATTTTTTTTCTCAACAACAAATTACAATTACATTTATTTTGTAATTAATTACATGTTACTAATTACGTGTAAACAGTCACTATGTTGATTAGGGCTCTATGTACAGCATGATACCAGTAAATATTTTCCAGCGAGAAAAACATGTTGTCTTCACTTAGAGAATATTTTCACAGAGCAGTACAGAGGACTGATGGAGCTGAACATTATGCTGCCACAATGAAGTTGACCTTTGACCTTTTGTATATAAAAGGTCATCATCTCATCATTTTGACCTATTATATATTTATGTTAAATTATGTCATAATATGCAAATGAACTCTTGGGCTATGGCCAAAAGTGTGTTTTGTAAAGTCACATTGTTCTTGACATTTGACCACCAAAATCTAATCAGCTCATCCTTTAGTCCAAGTGGTCATTTGAACCAAGTCTGAAGAATTTTCTTCAAGGCATTCTTGAGATAGCACGTTCACAAGAATGGGATGACCTGAAAACATAAACTTTTACCTGTGGAACAAAAAACTTTTACCTGTGGTACAAACAACATGGATGGCCAAAAGTCTAGATCACTTTCCGATTTGTGTTTAAAAATCTTTCCTGGCACTTGGAGCGCACTTTGCTGTGCGTACGTGTGTGTGTTTTTGTCTCAGATTGTCAGAGGGAAAGTCAACAGGTGCTTCCTGTTACAAAGATAGCCATGAACTGGAAAGCTGTGATGTCAGTACACAAACGGGCCTCTGATAAGTTCACTGTTCATGATCATTGCATCAGTGTGTGAGGGTCTCTGTACGGCCTGTTGCCTGTGTTCGTCTCTACAGTTTGTGTCAGCAGGTGGAGGAGTGCGGCATCGCTCTGTCTGCAGCAGATATGCACACTGCAGGGAATCACAGAAAGCCAATATTAACTTTCCCACTTCACAGAGTTTTTGCATGTTACAGAAGTGTTAATAGGTAGATGTGTTGACATACGGGGTGTTAGCAAACATGACTGAAACAAGTAAATTATGTGGCTGCTGTAGCTTTAGTCCAATGTGGTTATTATTGCACGCCTGAGGGGTGCTGACAGGTTTTACAAAAGTAAAAGATCATGATGTATCATCAGTATGCTGCACATCTATCTCCAGATCTACTCTGTATACTTTGAGTCTGTGATGGAATTTAATTTGAGTTCAGATCAGGGGTAATTTATAACAAGGACAAAGCATGTGGTTTTAAGTACAGCAGGGTGTTGTTTGAAAATTTCCAATTTAACAATAATTTTTCTCATACCTCATTATGAATTAATGTATGTTTTTCTGCAGACTTCTTAAATGATTGATGTTGTCGAAACACAAGCAGCCATATGAGAAAATCATAATGTAAAAATAAGACAGGACGATGAATCTTAACAGACCTTCGATGCCAGCTTTCACTTGACAGTTTTTATTAGGCCTATTCAGTTGGTGGCCCGTGGGCCGAATCCAGCCATTTAACAACCTCAGTCCAGCACTTTCATCATTTATGATGAAAAAAACAATATATCATAAAGGCTTAATTCAAATAGCCTGAAAACATTCTAAGTTTATCTGTAATAATTCTATCAGTATCTGAGCCAATTCATTGATTTGGTCTGTTGTTAAGCACAACATTTTAACTCAGCCACTCTATGCAAAGGTAATTTAGGAGACTTAAACTGAATGAAAAAAAAGTAGTTAAATGTAACATTGTGTTTATCAAAACAATAAACTACTTCTAATCAAGGATTTCAAATGTTCATAGTTTTTTTTCCCCTGGTACTTTTGTACATGTTTCTTTTCCAAATGTAAAAATGGAGAAAAAATGAAATAGTTCATTGTTTTACACATTTAAATTCCTGTCTTTACAGGTCAGAGATGGGAAATTTAAACATCCAGCCCCTTGGTACTTCACTGTTTTTAAATCTGGCCCTTCCAAAAAAAAAGTGGTTGAATAGGCTTGCTGTATACTGGATTACTATACTGAAGTATTGAGGTTAAATATTTATCACTATACTTTTGAGTGCTTGAATTTCGCAAAAACAGAAGAATGCAGAATAAATAAATACTGCAGAATTTTAAAAAAGATAACTCGTTGTCATACCTAAAGGACAGAATAGCTAGTGTGCTTATGACTCCCAAAACAACATACGAGTCCCCTGGAGAGTCCAGGCACACTGGACTTTTATTTGGACATGCTAACATTTCCTCACACATGTACTCCACCACATGCACACTGCTTCAACATATAGAGAAACACAAAGCTTGACAAGCCTGCGGTGCCTTGTTACTGTTACGAAGCTGGCTGGACAGTTGCTGTATGGAGGAGGGGTTTAGTGAAGGGTCACTTCGAGACACATACAGGTATGGATGCAGTTAGGAGACAAATGTACTCTAAATGTCCATCTGTCACCACTGTAACCAATTATACACTGTTCTGCTTAAATGAGCGCAATCATTACATCACACTTTCATGATGTTCAAAAATAAATCAGGAACCAGAGCTGCTTCATCTCATGTTGGTCCACTTTATAATATGAAACAGAAAAATCCATCAAAGGTTTTGGTTTCTGCATGTCAACAGACAGATTTTATCTTTCAGTTTTTGACAGTTTTACACAAGTGCTACATGAGTCTGTTGACAGCTTCTGTCAACGTAGCTTCCTATTCTGTTCGGGGAAACACGTCTGCAGTACTTTGAAACACACCTGACGTTGTTCTACTCAGAACATGTAGTGTAGTGTCACTTACGCTACATACATCACAGCCGCAACAATCAGTCAGCCAGAAAGTGTCAGAAAAACCACAAAACCATTTCCATCAGTGGCTGGAAATTTTTCAAACTAACCACAATTTGTTAGATGTCAGAAAATCACGATGAGTTGTTTCATCTCTGATAATCAGCATCTTTTTCTTTATTTCCTAAATGAGAGCTGTGACATGATGTATGCCAGGCAACTGTGTCTGTGGTGAAACAAGGTCTTACATTCACAGACATGTTTGCAATTAGTGTCATTAAGACTCTATAATCCTCTCTATTCCTTATGTGTCAATCCAACACGTTCCCTTTGTTAAAGTATGAAGGCTGATTTCCAGACTTTTTACCCTGCTGAACCAGAGCTGCTCTGTTTATAAAATTACTCATAGCCTTATTTTATTTGGCCCTGCAGCAGCTAATATGAATGGCCTCAGTATGTTCAGACAAAGCGAGAATAGAGCAGACATGAGGAAGACAGAGGTTGATCGTAATCCTGGATTAGCTGAACTGTTTACATGAAGACAGACAGCAGGCAAACGAACAATCGGCAGCTCTGAAAGTGAAGGGACAGTGATGTGGTGATGAGTCAGCGGTGCCTCCCAAAAGTCTGGATTAAATTGGGATGTTTTGGGTTTTATTTAGCTGTGGCGTTTCTGCACGGTATTTCCCAGCCCTGATGCCAGCAAGTCATCTAACCTAAACGAAATCGGTCATTTGTAACAGTCTTCTACACAAGAGTGTAAATTACGGGGTATGGGTATAGGGTACAAGTCCTTTTCCCTGCCCTTTTTGAGAAGGCAGTGCACACACACCACACTTTAAACAGTTTGAAAACTAATGTTATACAAAAAAAACAAGCGCAACCAGCTGCTGCAGTGTACGTATGTGCATGCATCCACATTTGCATGCATGCACATGCATACGCACAGCCACTTACCCTCTGTGGCTAAAGGTTCATCGACTTAACAAAGGGGGCATGGCTGAGATATAGTGGACAAGGCAAACCATCAACAATGAAAAATAAACTCTGCTTAGTCCAATGTGTAGTTTTAATGACTTCCACAAATGCTCGAAACAAACAGGAAATAACACACAATACACAATAGGTTCATTGTGATGACAGAAAGTAACAAAACATTTATTGTTTCTATTTATATGTATTGATACTTTAATAAGGTTGTTTAAGTTTTCATGTGCTCGTTTCATTTTTAAGCATTTCAATTTGGATTAAATGATGATTAAAAGCACAATATTATGACACAACTAAAAAATAGGAAAAAACAAATTAAGAGAACATGGGATCAATGCCTCTCGGCCTCTTTGTTTGTCCAGGCAGACTGAGTGAGGTTATTGGAAAAACTGATTGTTTGGGAGTTGCTGAAGTAAATACAGCGAGTCTGGTGGACAGACTGCTGGTAACATTGCACTGAGACTATTAAAGGCTCCATCATCTTTCTCGTGTCGCTTTCTCTCAGACTTCCAGTCCATCACTCAACAATTTTTATCTCCTGCAAATGCTTTTCTTTCTGTCACATGCTGTCTTCGCCAAATGTAGCCAAAGCCGTTGAAATTTTCTCTCTGGATTACAGTGGTTTCAGTAGAAAACAATCCCTCAGCAGACAGACAGGGTTTCCCTTCAGACTGTATAGGCCCATCTTTCCACCGTGGAGTCAGTCCCAAAACTTATTTTTATTGGTCACTTATGCACACGATCAATTATTTTGGAAGTTGAGGAGAGGAAGAAGGGGAAAGTTTTCCTTTTTAAATGCTGACTAAAGCATCATTAAAGTGCACCAGCCAGACACAGTCACGGAGCAGAATTTGACCTTCAGCTGAGGTTCAGTCATGTAATAATGAGCGTTTGGAGGAGGCAGGGCCAAGTGATGTGCTCTCCGTTAACCAACAACAACTAATAATGTCAGAGGAAGCGCAGGGCTTTTGACCCTCAGACTGAGTCATTCTGAAAAGATTAGCACATGCTTTCGTCAGCAGACGTAGTGGAACCTTTAATGGCACTCTCGTGTGTGTGTGTTTGCTTACATGGGTACAATATGTGCATCCAGGTACATGCAAATCAATTGTGTTTGTGTGTGTGTGACTCAGTGTGTGTTTAATGTGTTAATGGCCAGGGCTGCTTACCCATCCGTGGCCTGGACACACTGAGTCACTTCTCAGGTGGCACGGTGCCTGAGAGAAGCAGGTGGCAGAGCTCCAGCTGCACAACAGGATGAACACACACACACACACACGGTTCAGGTAGACTGAGCCCTGTACTCGTCTAGAGAAACCGCACACCTCATAAACCTGCTGTCGTTCATCCCTAAACAAGAGCATCATGATAACACTCTGTTGTCACCTCAGAGATACTTAACTCAGGGTGTCTATGTGTGCCAGAGAGTGGAGTACAATACATACTGGATATTTTCACAGCCAGGACACAGATGGCTTGGCACAAACAGCTAAAATAACAACAACTAAAGCACGGACACAGGAATATTTTGTTCTGTCAACAAAAGCCTCGCATTTGCAATAGAAATCTGCCGACAAACACATCTTGTTCCAGAGGAGGTCCAGAGGAGACTTGTCTTTGCTGTGCTCACAGAACAGCCGTGCTTCTACTTATTTTTTGATGCTGTTATCTTAAGATCACAAGTTAATATTTTCTTTATCTCGAGATAATGAAATAATCAACCTGCTATCAAAAGACAACAAATGATTGTTTGATTGTATTATTTAAAGAGGTACTGCGCACTTAAACATGTTTTTGAGCTGTGATGTGATGAAAAGCTGACATTTCTTAATAAATTTGTAATTAAAAAATTATGCATTTCATAGGCTGAAAGTGGCTCAAGATGCCACCTGTTATTTTAAGTCATTCTGAGCCCTGCCAGCCCCAGCTCTTAAGTAAGAGTCAGCACTCATCTTCAAATTTATGCTGATTGAGACTCATTATTTACAGGAGTTTACACTTTTTTTTGCTAACTCTCTACTTAGCAATTTTAAATTTTGTCTCTTTCGACAGCTGTAGAAGCACCCCTCTCCCCAGCCCACTGCCCACTCTTTAGCATCTTTCAGTCCAGTCAGGCTCAGTCCTGAGGCTGCAGTTACATATTAAAGTGAAAGTAGACAACTTTTTTTTAAACTTTAACTTACCACTATGAAGTAAATGTTGATTGCACAGTGTAGAATAATGACAGTGTCCACATTCAGAGTGATAGAGTGATTCCCTATGAGCCTTGCTTTGTCTATGCAAACTCATCTGCCACTGTGCACGATTTTTCCCGGTAAAATGATGACTTCATCATAGACTAAATGAATTAACAAATTCCCGCTTCCTCTCCTGTTTTATCCAAACTTTACTCCCGCCTCCCCAACATTACTCTAATTATGTTATTACAACAGAGTGCACATCATTACAATATCTTATTTCTGTCTTATTTCCAAAGTGGTGTCGATCATTTCTCCACAGAGCTAAAGGCCCTGAGGAAATAAAGTGGTCCATTGTTGTATACAGGTGTGTTGTTAGCACAATAATGACAAAATACAATAATAGTTGGTAATGCTGGGGGAAGGTTGTCTGATTCAACTTTAAAACATTTATCAGAGATTAAAAGTGCCGACAGCTGTAGCAGCTAATTTCAGTTTAAAATCACAGAGTACCCATTACTGATCAATGCATGTTTGATCAAGGTCTAGCAATTGCGTTGTCTTTCAGTTAAAAATAACATTCAGTCTTCGTCATTTAAAGAGAGGACTAGTCTGGCTGCATCTTCACAGGCAAGTGCACTTCAATGATCATGCTGAGAGGCAGAAATAATCTTGCTATCTTTTCTTATTTTGAGATGAGATAAATAAAAACCTTATCACAAGAAAACAAGCTTTGTTGTATAGAGAAAATGAAATAATCAACTTATTATTTCAAGATAAGCATTAAATCAGCATTAAACAAATAATTTAAAGTATGGACAAGAAGTAGTTGATCTGAACCAGTAGACTGATGTGTTCAACCCTGGCTTCTGGCCAAATACATTTGCTGTGTTTATTTTGCTGTCTAATATCACGGTTTGTCAGTTACCGTAGGAAATGGTAAACAACTAGCCAATATGCTAATTTAGAAAGTTCAATATGCAAGTCACAGGTTGTTGTTTTTGGTTGGTTGCCAGCTTTTAATGAGATAGGTCTTAACTAATGTGAGCCTGTGTGAATGCAGACACACGGGGACAGAGAGTAGAAATACAGAGGAGTGGAGTACTGCTGAGGAACTCTTCTGTTGAGACCCTGACGGACAATAAATTGCTAACTGTCACCCCTGAAGTATTTCAGTTTAGTTTCTGTCTGTGTCTATTTGATAACTCCAATGAAGTGAAACCAACTGCCTCAATCACACAGTCGACTGAGCAGCGCTGCAGGGAACCCAGTGGAGCGAGGCATGCAACCTTTTTCTTGTTGAGCATCAATCAAGACATTTAGTGTATGTTGTGGCCTGTTAGTAGCTGGTACATAAGACTCAGTGCTAATTAAATCCTCTAGACCTGAATTTAAAAAAAAACAAAAAACTTTTTACCAGCAGCAGTGCTGTGACAGTACTAAATGCTCCTCCTATAATTTAACATTTTAACAATTTTTGACATGGCTGAGTTTAAAAGTGACATTGGCTGTTTACAGACACAGTTGGCCAACATCTGACGACTGGGTGTCAGTGTGTGTGTGTGTGTGTGTGTGTGTCTGGTCTATACATAATTGTGAGACTGTTTCTTCAAGGGGTTCACAAATTTTGCTTAAACTTGCATTAATAAATATAAATATGTTTACAAGGGTCACATGGCTGTGTGTAAAGGGTGTAATAAGAGAGGGATCCCTTGTAGATAATTATCTCCTGACTGCAGCTGTTCTCAGCTCTATGGAGGCTTTTTGCATCTCTGAGCTCATTGTTTCAGTTTCCCAACCTACAACTTTACTGTTGCGGTTCAATCTCTCTGCTCTCATCAGCGTCATTTTTAGCAGCAGCAGGCAGCTGTTTTCAGTCTCTGGAACCTGACGTATCTACTATCAAATACGCTACAGTCCCAGCACCAAACTGCAGATGGACAAATGCCCCTTTTACACAGCCTGTTCAAGGTGGGAGTGTTGCTGCACTATTCTGCTTTGCATAAGCACAGGACTAAAAACAATTTAGATCAGACTTAGAAAATCGATCACCAGAATGTTTTTTTTTTTCTTTCTTATTTGCCTCTGAGGCCCTCCATTGTTATCTGCTCAATGTGTGACTCAAAAAGAGCAGAGGGGTAAAATTGCTTGTTGATCAGTGCGGTTGTCACACTGGAGGCAAACACGCTTCTGTTATATCATGCCTCTTTTGCTTCTGCGGCAGCATGCTGTTTGAAATCCCCCGTTGTGACATTTTTTGGTTCAGTGTAAAAAAAGCAAAACTGGCATAATGATGAGCCATAATTGCATCGACTGTGTGCAATTTCTAAGTTAGTGACCACCTTGGGTTGTATTACAGAAACTTCCTATCTTAATATATATTTTAAAACAAATTTTTCTTGCTTTTATCTCATGTGGTCAACTTTTTCTTGCACTTTATCGTTTTTGTTGGGGGTTTTTTCAAATTATTTTTTATGAAGATCTGTTCAAATGTTTTCATTTATGTTTTTAATATTAAACACTTGGAGTTTCATTGGATGTATGAGTTGTGCTATTTAAATAAATTTGATTTGATTTGTCTTAAGTTGAGATTGGAAGAGTCTAAGATATGATTTTTCATAATTCATTATTAGAGAAGCAAATCCTAACTAGGAAATCCTAAATACTCAATCGACCATTGCTTATCAACTTTTATGTTTGTTACATAGCAACTGATGCCAATTTTGTCATCAGCTAAACAACTTTGTAAATATTATTATTATTATTATTATTATTATTATTATTATTATTATTATCATTATTATTATTATTATTCATTGAAACACACTGCATCATACATTGAAAAATGGATGAAATGGATGGGTGCTGACTTAATTTAGAGGTGTTGGTAACATCTGCAGAGAAATGGTTCTTTTTGGGAAATTTACAGCCCTAACTTGGGGAATATATGGTCTCTGGCAAAAGCAATAAAATAGCAGCCGTACAGATGAAACAAGTTCGCAAACATGACCATTAGCTATTGTTAGCGGTGAAACTGCGCTGCATTTAATGAATGTTGGACTTAAAGCCATCACCAGGTGGCCAGAAACTTGACTCCATATGCATACTTTTTTTTGTGTGTCTCATGATGTGTATATAAGCAACTGTTTGCTAACATGCTGGCTGTATCAAGTTTATAAAGTGATGTTTTTCTTTTGTTATTGTTTTTTTTTGCATCTTCTTTCAGTGCCACCAAGAGGCCAAAAAATGTATTATTGCAGGATTTAATATAGACTGCAACTCAATACCAAAGTCCTCACTAATACATAAAACCAATTAATTTTCCAACGAAACAGCACTTCCCAAATAAAAGTCCAATGACTATTGGAGTCGAGCCTGTGTAGAGAGCCGATGCTTTCTTTCACCACGTACAGTGAGCAAGTAATAACTCTTGGTTGGTGGAGCCCATTTCTGAGATAGCAGGTCTCTCCCAGTGTTCGAGGAGTGGCTCTATAATGAACTGTCTGTGACTCCATACACTGTAATTTCTGTGTAGGTGTTTTCCTGTCAACAGTAACAAACTACCCAGCCCACCACGTCCTCAGTCTCAATCTCTAGTTATCTTTGTGTCTTAGCCCCATCCATCCTCCCCCTACTGCTCCACTGTGCCTACAGTCGCAAAATCATTAAAGGATCAGTTCAAACAAATTACAAAATGACATACTGTATGCCCTGACTAAACCTCCAGTTGTGTGCAACCATGCAGGTAGGTTAGTTTTTTTCTGATGAGGTTTTGAGACGCCTGCCTCCACCCCAGCACATCACCAACATCTCTTTCTAGGACCATGTTTAAGATAATCAACAGACCTCACTGTGAACAGAGGAAATAATCCCTGCAAAAAAACCCAGACACTCAGACACCATATTCTCATATTCTATGGATTGTTGGTCATGTCTAGAAGGGAACCCCAGATCTTCAAAAGATCTCACAATAGTGATCATTTTAACCCCAACCATGGTCTTTCCCTAATCCTAACCGGGTGCAGATAGTGCTCTCACATACTAAAACATAATTAGTTTGCACAGTGAAGAAACAATACATACAAATCTCAAGGATTCCCTTCTACAGCCTGGATTATAACTGGTTAACAGTGATAAACTCAGGCTGTCTGACGGGCAGGAGCAAAACAAAAAACAAAAAACAGGACACCAGCTGTGTGTGGTTGTGCTCCAGCACAGCAAAAAAATATTATGCATTAACGGTGATAAAGTTCCAGTTCTTGGTTTAGATTAAAATAGTTTTACTGGGACTTTGTAAAAGGACACAGTGCTGTTGAGTTTTTCTAATGTTACTTTTCCATGATTTAAGCAATACGAAAAAAATCCATTCTCCTCCATTGTTTTAGGGGTAGATGCAGATGTTTATTACTAAATTACAGTAAAGGTGAGATATAGTATGTCTGATTTTCATTTCTGTTAACTTACAAGTAACGTTTTACAAAATAAGTCTTGCAGATGACATGCTGTGAACACATACAGTGTGATGTTGCAACAGCAAGAATAAGATTATTTTTTCGAAATATCCATTGCTTAAAGAGAACAGCAACAAGTGATGTAAGCAAGTTTGGTGATAAATAGAGTGGATTTGGTTGTGGCTGCACAAAAAAAAAATCTGAAGAATTTTATCAGCATAAATTTTCATTAGAGCAGAAATCCTGGTACGAGTTGTTAATCAAACCTAACCTGTTGCACACATGACCACAACTTTGTGATACACAGATTTTGTATCAGACCACATCAGTGGTGTAGTGGTGACTGGAGAAGTGTGGTTACTCTTTTTTTTTTAAAGCACCCCATCCAGCAAAGGATAAACACCGTGTTATGAACAGTGACATGCATGAGTATTCTTGCATATCTGGAAAAATTGGCAAGTATTTACAAACTGTCATCATATATTAACATCAACCACAGAGGAGGTGCAGATTTCACAATCAATGCTGGTTCACAGATTATGGGGTAAGGCAATTATGTAACTGTGCATTTTGAGTTAGCTATTCCTATTTTTTAGTCCATCCACTCATGATTTGCAGCAGATATGGTAGACCAGAGTGTGCTTCCATTATGAAATTAATGTTATAAACAAATAACATTAATTTTGCAAAAATTACTAGGCCTACACAGGCGCAATACATGAATTTAAGATACAGTATATCTATGATGAGGCAAACATGATGTTTCAGTTCACTGTTTCAATCTGATTGTCTTTCCCTGATATTCTTACCTTAACCATAACCCAGGGGTCTGCAACCATTGCTTTCAAAAGAGCGAGAGCAAGAGCGAGATATACACAATACTGACATCACTGCATCCGCCTGTACCTTCTTGTGTCATTCTATCATGTTGAGAAAGACTTACAGTACTTCTTGCACATTTCATGTAGTGGGCAGTTATGGCCATTTTAAAACATTATGTTAATAGTTTTAGAAATATTGAACTGGCCAGATCTGCTTGCTTATTGCATTCCACCTCGGCCGTTACAGTAAAGTGATAAAAAAAAAACTCTCTATCTCTATCTCTCTATCCTCAAGCTCTTTAACTGTTACTACAGATTTACAGTCACTTCTGCAGAGAGGGTGTTACTCTCTTACTTACACTTACTGACATGGAGAATTCAAAATTTATAAAATTTACAACGATAGAAGAAGACTGATTTAGAACAAATAAATATAAAAGCAATTAAAGATTGTTTGCAGCTGAATATTGCACAAAGGTGTTTTGTACTTGTGTAAGTGAGGTCTATGTTTGTGTCTATCTGCGTGTGTTGTGTGTTCTCAAGGTTGCATACAGTTATTTGTTGAATGTTGCACAGGGGTTTGATTGCACTTGTGTGTGTGTTAGAGAGTGTATTATGTTTGTTATTATGGCTTAGGGAAAAATGTCTATATACTTTTGTGTACTTTCTGTCTGGGTCTATTTATGGTTCATGCAAGGCTCCATTATTCCAAATCTTAATGTTAATGATATTTTAGACAAATATATGGTTACAGTTTGGTGAAGACCCTTTCCTGTTCTAACATGATAGAGCCAGGTCCATAAAACTGGACTGGTGTGGAGGTACTTGGCTGGCCTGTACTTAGTTCTGACTTCAACCCCAGCTGTGGCTCACCCAGGCAATGTTTATTTAAGGTAAACTCCTTTGCATTCTTTTACACATTTTTCAAATTCAATTTCAAACTCCCACTTACACGTCATCATGCAGAAACCTGTGTCAGATCACGTAGGAAAACATTTTTAGAAGTGCTTGGGAAAATGGTATTCTGACACTAAAACATATGTACTTTGACCAAAATCTGAATGTCCGTGGCACAATGGTGCAGTGGTTAGTGCTGTCATTTAACAAGAATGTCCTGAGTTTGAACCAGCCGGTCAGGGCCTTTCTGTGTGGACTTGCGTGCATGTCGTTA
The DNA here is from genome assembly GCA_027495735.1 of Lutjanus campechanus. Lineage (NCBI taxonomy): Eukaryota > Metazoa > Chordata > Actinopteri > Lutjaniformes > Lutjanidae > Lutjanus > Lutjanus campechanus. The sequence continues at coordinate 5,242 of JAJHUR010137147.1, read as the reverse complement.
AAGTTTGGCTTTGTTCCACAATCTAAAGACATGCAGGGTAATTGGTGACTGAAATTTCCTGTATGCATGAATATGAGCATGAATGGTTGTTTGTCTCTGTGTATCAGCTCTGTCATGAACTGTATCTGTCTCGCTCAATGTCAGTTGTGTTTGGCTCCAGCCCCCCGCGACCCTTCAAAGAATAAGCAATACAGATGATGGATGAGTCTGGATATCTATGGAATATTACCAGAAAGCAACAGAATGATTTAAACACCTCGAATAAAACAAAAATAATGGACCATCGCTTTAAATTTACACAGTTTTGTGCTACATTTATAATGTTTAAACTCTAGATCCATATGTTTTCTGCATCAACACTGAGCTTCTCTCCCACAGGTAACACAGTAAAAACACTTAGCCACAAGTGTCAAGATTTGTGAAAATCTGCCGTTTTTCTTAAACTGCAAAAAAGACAAATTGGGTAATAATTTTGCAAGTGAAATTACTAAGAAAATTGTGTAAGCAAAACAGATGTGTTCAGGGTGTATATGATGGGGGAGTCACACACACACAGTCACACAGTCCACTGCATTGCATGTGTTGCTGCGCAAGTCAGAGGAACCTACCGAAAGTTGCTTCTGTTTTCTGTGCCTGTCAGTACACAGGCTTCAGATCAAAGGTTAATATTCATCCAGACATGTCATGCAACACCCTGAGGCCAGCATCGTCCTAACAAATAGCCTGTGTTCGTTTGCATAAAGCAAAATATCTTCCTAAACTAAAGGATTCACTTAAGACTGATGCATAAAACCTCTTAGGTTGTCTCCTTGCCTAAGTGTTCAGAATAAGGCTTTCATAGCAGTTGATACAGCACATGTCTACTTAAGTTGGTCAGGCTTCACTCACATCATCCTTTCGTGTTACTCATCAGCATTGTTGTCAGTTGTTAGCTAGCTTAGCTAATTCACCTAGCCTGTGGTAGCTAGCTTCTCCAAAATGACAACAAAAAGAAACAAAAGGAAAAAGAAGAGAAGAATGTTGTTCTCCATGAAGAATATGGAAAGAACAAGCACACAATCCAAAGTAAATCCACAAGCAGAAGATGTGGAAAGAAGTACGTAAATGACAAAAATAATGGGATTAATTTGCTGTGAAACAAACTGCAGATGAAGTCATGAAGAAATATATAAACTATTACTGTGACAGAAAGAAACGAGACAAACAGACAAAAACTGGTGAGTTTCAATAAAGCCTCACGTCAATATATGAAACAGAGTTATATTAACACTTGGCTAGCTATCTACAACGTTGCTAGTGCTAACGTCAAATCCATACCCTCTAACAAGTTGCACATGTCTTATAGTGTCCAGTGGATTTTCCCTATTCTGAAAATTGTGCCTTATATTTCCTCCTCCTCTTCAGTCACTGTGAATTCAGCCATTGTCTGATGTTCCACAAATTATTTCACTTTTAAAGGACTGGGGAAAATGGATGCAAAGGGCCTTCTTGTACTGCATAAGGGAATACTTAAGTGGTTTCGGACAAACACTTACAGATTAAAGGGTTTTCAAATACAATGTCCTAAGGAAATCCAGGGGTAATTTTACGCAACAATTTTTTTCCTATGACCTCCTTTGATAGAAATCTAAGAGAATCCTTAGCCTAAGTGTTTTTATGTTATTTTGTACTTAAAGTATAATGACATTTATTTAATGTTTTGTGTATTTTTATCATGTGTAGGCCCATATTTATAACTACAATGCAACCCATATCTTATTTTTTGAGTCTGTGTTTCCTCCTGAAACTAGAGGCTGAACCACACTGGGATTTTGAGGCACACCAACACCGATACTTGAGTGTAAAGAATCTGTCACTTTCTGCACCTTCCTCCTTTTTGTTCAAATGAAAACTTGAACGCTTCTTTAAAAGTTCAAGAAGAGTCATAATCTGACTCATGTTTTCTGTAGATATTTCTACATCTGTCTTTCATGATGACAGAGTAAAAGCTGTACCTGTCTGCTTTTCAATTAAATATCAGTTGTAATGAAAGTATGATGCACACTAACACATACAGGGAGGAAATCCCCTCTGTGGTCTTCCAGTTTCTTATCAGTGCTGCTGCTGCTGACTCACTGAGGTGATGTACAACCCCCATTTCCTCAGGGGCTCCCCTGCAACACGCACAACCACAACTGTACAGCTGACATGGCTCAATCTCCGCACTGTCGATCAGTGGTTTCATCTCACCCCCTCTTTCCTCTTTCTCCCACCGCTGATGCCTCAGGGAAGAGGAAAAAGCGAGAAACTGCATCTTAAGTCTGGTCTGTTCTCTGTAACCTCCAACTCTCTCCCTCATTGACTCACTTAGGGTTATTGTGCGTGCGTGTGTGTGTGTGTGTGTGTGTGTGTGTGTGTGTGTGTGTGTGTGTGTGTGTGTGTGTGTGTGTGTGTGTGTGTGTGTGTTTCCTGCAGCTATCTAAACATATGTCATTACATTTTCCAGTCAAGCAGAAAACACACTTAAACATTCATAGCCAGTTACACAGCTTTAGAAAAGATTTTGACACATAAACTCTGACTATATAAAACTTGCCTGAGATGATGAGATATTTGACATTTTTTAAATTAAATTAACATTTGATGAATGTGATCAATTCAGGAAAACACCATTTGTCACAGAGCTGATTTCCTCTTTTAATGCAAAATGAACTATTGAACAATTAAGGTTTCAATTTCTTATCTTTTGCTGAAGATAAAAGGTGGAGAATATTAAGAATTCACCAAAGAATGAAAATAAAAATTCCAAATTGTTATGTCAGAAAACATAGGCCTTGATCCATGACTTATATTTTATATTAAGGTATAGTTTAGATTATTTTAAGTGTGGTTGTATGAGGTACTCATCCATAGTCAGTGTATTACCTACAGTAGCTGGTGGTCAACACATCCCCAGTTTAGAGAAGCAACAGGAATATCAATCTAGAAAGCTGAGCAATGAACTGCTGTGGACAGGGTCAGCAGCAAAATGTATTTTGGCCTCTTAAAAAAGGAAAGCCAAATCAATATTAGTTTATGTGTGCACTATATTGAAAGTATTTTCACCACTTTACCTGCCAGACAGCCTTTTTTGACAGGAAATGAGAGTTTCAAGTCTATCACTGCCACAATCATTTTTTTTAGTTTGAGTTATTGTGTGACTGGGGAATCTGAAGTACTTTGTTTTTAGCCTAGAACAAAAGCAGTTCCTAAATGAAACAACAAGGTCTGTGGATTATCTTGAGTAACTGGGTCATGATTTCTGGAAAGACTTTGCTTTTGTGTTTTTCAAATGTATTTTTGTGAGCTTTGAGCAGCACAGTCTGAGCCATCTAGTTCCATTATATCTGAGAGAAGGCAGATATTTCTATGGCTGATAACTCTATAACTCAGCAGGTCACACCAAAACAATTTAGATGAATAAATAGCATTACAAGGCAGAGGAAATTTATGTACTTTTGAATTTGGAGTGAACTGTTCCCGTAAACAGTTCAACTATTGTTAATTATTAAATGTTCGGTTTCAAAATAAAATCGTCTTTACAAGGCACCAAGCTCTTATTGTTGTAGGGGGATTCTGTGGTCTGTGCCTGTGTTTTACTTTCCAAAGAATCATCACCCTCACATACCTTTCGTGGTTTCATTGCATCATTCACAACAATTCACCTCTGGCTCGGTGAGGGAAGAACTGACTTCCAGAGTGTGTCATGGGGGGGTTCTACAATGCAGCTGTGCTGTTAGCCAGTGTAAAATATGTGCATGTGCACCACAGAATCAGATTCAGAGAGGAATATTTTTTATGTTTTCTAATGAAAGGACTTCCTTCCACAGAAATTTAAGGGAAATCTAAGTTCTCCCTGCTGTGTCAATGGCATTTACCCAGAACTTATCTGCCTGCGATGTTTCCTGTGTACTAGAAAAGTATGCCGAGACCATCAGAGAAGGGCTTAGTATTTGGCTTCTTCTGCTATTAAACAACAGCCTGTTCTTCCATTTCCAAAACACCCCACAAGATTTTTACAGGCCTAATCAGTTGTACATAAGCACACTATTGTCTGATGATCAGATATGCTTTGATGAGTCTCCACTACATGACTGAGACCACACTTATTGTTTTTTTTTCATGTGAACTGTTCAAGAGAGAAACTGGGAAATATGTACACACACACACACACACACACACACACACACACATGTATGTATGTATATGTATATATATATATATATATATATATATATATATATATATATATATATATAGGGGGTTAATCATTTTTGGAAGCAAGTAGCAAGAATTTTATCAAATGTAATAGGTGTAACTATACCATGTCTTCCAAATGTTATTCTATTGAATGATGACTCAGCCCTTGCTTTATCAAAATATCAAAAAAAAACCAACTCTGTTCTGTGGACTAACAGCAGCCAAAGAAATGGCGGCTGGCTTTTTATAATGTACTCTCTGCTGAATTGTCAATAGGAAGAGCACGGGGCGCGAAGGCTGAGACCACAGATGCTATCTTTCTTGTACTGGAAAAGGCTAAAGCACAATTATAGATTCTACAGCCAAAGTGTACTGATTACATATGTGGACATTATATACTGTACATGACATGTATGCAATATTTTGTATTTACTCATGTATGTACTTGTTTGCTTATTTATTTATTTATTTTCATTTATATCTTTATTTACTTAGCTTATGATTTAATTGTAATTCCATGGATTGCAGTAAATAGATACAAGTAAATGAGTAGGAAAGGAAATAAGAGGCAGAGAGGGAAGAGAGAAAAAAGACGTAAATATAACTTTTGTATTTTAGAAGAAGTAAGAGTTCAGGCCACAGGGGGTGGGTGGGGTCTGGGGAGTCTGGGTGAAGAGGGTGTAAAATAAAATTAATGATCAGTGGTAGTGGTAGGACCAATTTTGAGAATGTACTTTGTGGTGCTTTCAAACTTATACTGAGAAGCATTTCTGATATTTGGTGTTGACTGAATATTATAAATGCATCTCAATACAATACACTGAATGCATTCACTGTAATAGATACATTTACCATTCATGATAAATTAATATTTACCATTAATCTGATATATACCTTGCCCACCATGTGTTTAAGATACATACAACATAAGAGGTCATATTTACAACATTTAAAAAATCCTAATTGGTCATTAGTATTGGCACCTTGCTGGCTGCTTGAGGGACTGGCATGGATATATAAAGGA
>JAJHUR010137145.1:0-15796 GCA_027495735.1 Lutjanus campechanus | reverse complement strand
GCTTCACCAAGCACAATATCCACACAATATCCAACGCATCCATGAACCCTCACACACCACTGATCCTGACTTCCATTCCTCATACAGTTGTTGTCCATTTCTATATCAAGTCTCTGGCACGTGCTCAGCTTCCCCACAATGCATTGCTTCTCTTCAGACTGTGCAGCAGACAGTTCTAGCACCACGCTGTAGTTTTTCCTACAGTTTTCTTCTGCTATTTCATCACCAAATTAATTTCTGAGAACTCTTCAGTTGAGCAATCTACTGTGTAGATTTTCATTATTGGTAGTTTTGTTTAAATGACTGGCGGCTTGAAAATGTGTTCTGATGTTTTTGAAGCTGAGAAGCTCAAAAAAACACCTGCGAGCTCAGCCAGCTGGCCAGTCCTTGGCCCACAATTACACAGAGCACTGCACCCAGCACAGGAGATGACTGCTGTGCTGTATCGTATTTCACCCAGTCTTGAGAATTTGGACCAGTAATGTCCTACCAAAAAACTTCTATTTGTTTGGTGAAAATGTTTTCTTTAAAGATTTATGTATACATATGTAAAAACATATGCTGAACCTCTCCCATGGGAGTTGGCTTCATGTGCCACTGTGCAGTTCCCATATGAACAAAAGCCCACCACCAATGTGGTATTCAGGACATGGGAGAAAGCGGTAAAGTAGTAAAGCCCACCTTTTGCTTGATTTGATTAGCTAGAAAAATGGGCAGCTCAGCATGCCAAGCATGCCTTACAATGGTTTTGCTGGTGACATGTTTCTAGCGATACGTCTTTATGCCTGTGCACAAAGTCAAATTAATTAATTGCAAAACAAGTCTCTTAAGTCTCCTGATTGAAGTGCAGTTGTACACATTCAAGCCAAGCAGAACTATAAAAAATGCTGGCACTTAGAACAGCAAAACCTCTGCGGGCTTGTTTCTTCCAACTGTGCTTTCCTTTTTCAGGGTTTCTGGGCTTCTGTTTCTCAGGAAGTGAGGGCAGACGGGAGGTGACAGCTTGCCGTGACAGATATTGTCCCAATAAAACCACAACAGAAATCCAATAAGGGTGCTGACGTCAATGTCCAGGTTCAGAAGGCACATGTTGATTGAATCAGCCAGGTTGTTGTAAAAATGAACCCACTCTGTATAGCTGTGCACTGTTTGTTGTGATAATGACACGCTTCAGGCTGCAACTCTGATACTGAGTTACTGGGATGAGAATGTAGATGAGCGAGCTGTGTGGGGTGTGCAACTCTAAATCAGCCAGGAGAAGTCCACACAACAAGCTGTCAATTTGCACTCTTGAGATAACTTTTTAGGAAAAAGCTATTTGAACTAAAACTCAGCTAAATGAAAAACTGAACTTTATTGCACTATGAGTCATCTGTCTTTCCCAAACACCATAATATAATGAAATTATATGGTGCATTAAGGTGTCCTAGTATTTTCTCTATTAGTCTTGATTTTCTCTCAGCAAAGCTCTGAGACACTAGACCACAACAGCAACATTTACTAGAAATTTAAACCAGCAAATATTAGTGCTTTGGGGGTAGACTTTTATAAATGATAAATATGTGCATGATTTGAACTTCTGCAGCTATTGCTATCTCTAAAAGTGTTTAAGATGCTGAATATGAAAACGAATACTGCAGTAGTTTTGCTTCTTGATCTACCTATTTTGAACCGGTCTTGTGATATTTACATGTTGTTTTTGAGCTTGACATCCATGACATAGGAAACAGCAGTCGACAAAACGGTCACAACTTAGGTCCACTTACTCGTTTGTTCCAGAGCTTCAAATCACATAGTTATTGTTTGTCTGTATTTGTATGAGTGAAATATTACCCATTCAGTAGGCTATATGTAGTGTTTATGTAGTATATTATAGTATATGGCGCTGAGAGTGTGCAGGACTTCAGTGTATTTGCTACATTCATGGTTCCCAGGGGAAGAATCTGATTTTCGTAATCCTCTAACTTTTCCTCTAGTGTAAGCATGGGGTTGATATTTGCGGTTTTAGGTGAAATTTCTTGATAACCACTTAAAGGATTATCACAAAATTTGGTACAGACATTCATGTCCCTCTCATGATCTTTTCATCAGGTCAAAATTTAAATGAATCAGCCTCATTTCCATCAGCCTCAGCTGTGCTTTGTGTTTAGCGCTCCTATGTCCTGTTTAGGATTGCCACCTGTCCCGTAAAATATGGAATCGTCCTTTAATTGTCAATTAAATGTTGTCCCGTATTGAACCAATACGGGATGCGATTTGTTCCATATTTTCATAAATGTCCAATACACATGTCTGTCACACACACACATCAACACTAAATCTAACAATAATGAACAAAATAAAACACAGAAAATACAAAGGCCAGCAAAATTGTCGTGGCGGGATCTACGCAGGACCCCCGCTCCTGTCCTCTGTTGCTGTCACGGTTGCCTTCACCACACACCGGCGCTGCTCACAACACCCGCGCCTTTAAAAAAAAATGTCCGTTTGAGCCGTGCACCAGCAACAATTGAGCAAACTTGTACCAAGCATCAAATAGCCAAATAAATAAGTAGCCAGCCAGCAATTATTTTACAGTAGATTAGCAAATTAGTTAGCTAGCAGTAGTGAGTGTTAGCAAAATGCTGTTTAACAAGCCAGCTAACAATTGATTTAGATTAGCTTCCCACACACAGGAGACAGCTACTCAACACCCGGTGAGTTTGCCACACAGCCACCACATTAAAGGCGAAGGCTTGGCTAGTAACATAGCTGTAGATTAGGTAGCTAGTTAACTAGATAGCTTGATAATATTAGCTAATTGAAGATGTGAATATAGTCACTTTCACAGGTCAACCAGCAACATCTTTCAACCATCTTCAAAATTTGGTTTTCTTTTCAACATAGACGAGCCAAGCACACAGTATATCTGCAGTAAGTAAACTACAGGAAACAGCTGACCTGACAACAGAACCTCTTGTTTTAGCTGCTAAGTGTAATATTATCAACATTGCATTCAGTTGTCTAAATTCTAAGCCATAACCAAAGCTTTGAATGAATAATATTCATGTTTGTTGTATTTTCTTCTTCTTATGAAATGAACAATAAATATCTTGCAAGGAGTAAATGACTCCTGAAATTATGGCGCTTACTCATAGCAAGACCAGATAAAAAGATGAAAACAACAATGTCCCGATGAGGCATATGAAGGCTTCAAAGAACCAGACATCGCCTTGAAAAGATGCCAATGAAAGCATTCAGTTCCAGATAGGTTAAATATTAAATCTGCGCAGTGGGTGAAATTGCTCAGGGCCATATTGTCTCCTCAAACTGCCAGGTTTAATGCCTGCAGCTTGCAGTTTGAAGGATTCAGTGGCCCATTATGGTTGCTGACAATTCTCTGAACAAACCGCCTTGATCTCTCTTCACCTGCCTGTTTGTGTAATAGACAGGAAGCAGCTGATGCTGTGTTGGTAAAGAAATCCTATGACTGAGCAGCTCTTTTGAACCCCTAATGGTCACTTCCTGTGTGAAAAAAACAAGGCTTAGCATCGGCACGTCTCACTCCTCTCCTCCTGAGAATTCCTCTGCCATGTGTCTTAAATCAATTATTTACTCCTTTGTAGACTGAGACCTCAACCTAACACCGTGGGTATAAGAAATCTCAGCCGGATTATTGTGTTTGAGTTACTGGTGTTCAACGACATACAGAAGAAATCATTGAACTCCTATACAGCTTTTATTTCCCATGAAGCCCAAGGTTCTTGCTTTTCATCAACTGCATGGCATATAAGACAGCTTCAAACCGGAAATGTTGACTGATGACACATCTCTTAGATGACAAATATAACTCAGAGAAAAGGTCTGCTGATGCACAAACATATCTAGCACTCGGGAGTTTATTAAATAAAGTATGTACTGTACGGACAGTATAGTACATTTAGCGACAAATATATTTGTGGTGCAGTTGTGTGCTTTCCAGAAAAAGTTACACAGTCCATTTGTTCAAGAATATCAGAACGCACTCACTTTGAGATTTCCGCCTTCCTCCCTGTGCATCAAATTCATACCAAGGCTCCAGACTAACTTTTTCCATTAGTAGCACAGGTGCTCCCTACAGAGATTTTTAGGAGGACCAGCACAAAACTTAGGAGCACCACTAAAATCCGCATGCAACCCCCTGAGCAAAATTCTGCTAAGGGACCCTCATAACTGACCCATGAGGCATACAAACCATTTTCCACCACCACATTGTCACACCTGACACCCTCGTGCTCCCACTACAATCCTCCCTCTTTTATCACTTTTCTCCATCTGTTGGTCTAAGAATAAATATACACAACAGAATGAGGCATCAACAATAGTTACTGAATATAATATTTTCAACAGAATCTCAAGATAAGTGAATATTACCATTAACATAAAAAGAAATTGTAGAAAATATACAGTGTAGAAAATAATAAAAATTTAACTTTGAGATTTATCTCTGCTGCCTGGTAATTAGTCCAGCCAGTTAATTATCTCCACCAGGCATAGCTGAGGGGACAACAGAGAGGGGACAACAGAGTGACGACGACAACATAAGAAATGAAGACCGTGATCAATGCAGCTCTGGCATGACGTCAGTAACGCTCTAATTTAAATCTAAGTAAGTATTCAATTTGCTAGGGGTAATATATATTTTTGATTAATTAATTACAGGTTGCCACACATTTTCAACTGCCAAGGAGGCTCTGTGACATGATAGTATAGATTTTGGGTATTTAATGCAGAGTATGTGATTTTGGATGCATGTTTGCTGTGTTTCGCCACCTGGTCTGAAATAGGCAAGATTTTAACTTTAAATAGACCACTTGCTTGCAGAGGGTGCATTGCATATACATTATACAGTTGTCTTTACAACGTCTGCAGTGACTGGAGCAGAGGTTCTCAACTTTTTCTAATTTTACTTAGTTATATATCTCTCTCTCCTCTTCCCTGGGCTTTACCATGTAGCACTGCCAAGGTTTTACACTTTTTTTTACTAGCAGTTGTTCTACATATGTAAGCAAAGACAGATTTCTGCCTTTTGCATGCACAAGGTAGATAATAAAGTATTTTTCTATTCTACTCAGTCCCCCCAGGAAGTTGTGTTGGCAACAATTCAATCAAGCTAAATTCTGCACGACCTTGTAATTTTGCTCAATCACTGCAACCTTTTCACAAACAGTTATTGAAAAGAGAGCAAGGTCATTGCTATTGACATTTATTAATGCTCTGTGCACTCTCATATTTTACACTTTCGTGCTTGCTGTTTGAGCTCTAAAAATATTTTTGTTTGTTTGTGGAGTATCCCCTAGAAGCACTTCTTCATTTGCAAATAAACCATGTTTTGTAATCCTGAGCCTTTTGAGTAAGATTGGTAAGGAACACTCAGAACAGGGTGTGGTTTTATTGCTGTCTCTTATACACATCTAGATGTGTATAAGAGACAGGTATAGCAACAAGACTGGATCACAGGCAGTCCATAATTTGCTAATAAATGCATTTGATTCAAACGAGCATGCAAACATGTTTCAAGAATTTGTTTCAAACTGTGTTGAACAATTAAAGGGACTGTTCAACCCAAACTCCAGAATATATATATTTTTCCCCTGGCGTGTAGGGCTATTTATCCATTTAGAATTATTTCTAGGTGTTTTTGGTGTGAGTTGCAGAGTTTTGGGGATGTCTGCCTTCTCTACAATATATTGGAACAAGATCACAAAACTATCTGGATAAATGAATAGCACTATAGGTCAGGGGGAAAATATAATATGTATTTTTTTGATTTTAAGGTGAACTGTCCCTTTAAGGTGCTTGCTCTGGAAGCACAGAAGTTGGTCTCTCTGTGTGAGTGCAGACCCAAAATCCTTAATTTAATGGAGGGAAAATCGCTAAAGGTGCTGATGCCAGGAAAAGCCTTCAAACAATTACAGTGAATGAAAAGAATTTTTTTTATTTTTTCCAGAGGTCTGCTCTCATCACTCGTCGCTTCAGTCTAATTGCCTCGGTGAGCTGGTATTTCCACGTAAGTGATTGCTGTAGGTGTTAATTTTCTGTAGAAGTTGTCTCCCTTAAAATGTCATTGACGTCACTGGAGTAAAAAAAAAAAAAAGGGGGCTAGCCTCAACGGTTTCTCCTGGATTTTTTTCTTCCTCTCCCGTCAGGCACACATGAACCATGCACGCATGCACAATCACACATATGTACAGAAGAGAGAGAGAGAGAGAGAGAGCAAAGTGAGTGGGCTGATTGCAGTTATTGAACACAATGACAACATGAATGACAGCACTTAAACAGCCTGAGCTGAAACAGACGTCATTGAACACCGATGGTGAAAAGATGAAAAGACAAAGGCAGTGTGAAAGTGAACTCTCAAATGCAGGGGGGGCTTGACACAATACCAGATGAAATGTAGGGGCAAACGTCAGTAAAACTGCCCTCGTCAATCTACAAGAATGTTGATCACTCCCAAGTCCCCCTGGATTTACTGTGCTTTTGTCCATACCACCTGTCTGCACACTGATGTCACTCTTCAGGAAAGTAAGAAATTGAATTTAACTGAACTGAAAGAGAACAGTGACAGGGTGAAATATACAGATTTGTGCAATGTGGCTTCAATGTGTGCAGAAGAATAAGGTGTCATTCTCACAATAATCGTACCGTTTTCTATCTTGTTCAATGCTTCTCTGCACAATAAATGCATTAAATACTGTCTGAAGGTTGATTCAAAGAGTACAGTAAATTAGATTTGAATACTTATGTTTTATGCAAAGCTATTTCCTCTCTGAAAACAGCTACCTTCAATGTGCAATTGCACCAAGTACTTCTCTCATCTTTGCAGTAAACATCTGAACGAGTTGCACTGATGTTCAAAGATCTGAGAAAACAGGCAAAGAAAATGGTGTTTACACAGGGAGCGTGTCTGTCTAAATGATGTGGAAAGTCTCCAGAGGGCATGGATGTGTTTGTGTGCTTGGTGCTCTGCCGCGTTGTTTAATGATCGTATGCTGGAGGCAACAGATGGATTTTCCTGTTTTCAGATAATGGCATGGTGCCTTTGCAAAGGGCAACAACTGGCATGACACTCAAGGAACTTTATGTCAAAACACTGAATCACTGCCACTGACTTTGGGCTCAGAGCAGGTGCTCCAGTGTGTGTAGTATGATCATTTTCACATGGGAAAAACAGAAATTGGATGTTTTCAAGTAATGATGACCAAAAGGAGACAATTTCAGTTTTATTAATAATTTAATGGAGCAATATATGCAAAAATGAGCACAGCAGTCCAAATACCGAGTTGGAGCTATATAGACTGTATATTACAATCTACATACTTTTTTTCTTGGGTTGACTTAAAACAGCCTCGATAGCAGCATCTATAGTGGCCATGCATGGCAATGCCGCCCAATGGCACTGATTGGCCAATAACTAATCCCTTCGTGGCTCTCATTGGTCGTTTAGTTTTATCTCGAGAAACTGCTGTTACGTGTCACAATGCCAGACCAGAGATTCAGAGCAGAGAGTGGGCAGATTCGAAGGTCTGGACCCAGGCACCAATGTAGAAATCTGGAAATGAGGATGTGCAGGTCACAGTCCATTTATGCTAAAGTTATTATTTTGTAAAACTTTACTAATCAATAAATGTTTATATTAACAGTGGATGAATTGATCATTCTGTAATGTGAAAGGTCCTTGTAGTGATGAGCCTAGAGGCAATTATCAACCCACTCTGCAGTACTTAGTATACTTATTTCTTTAGGTTAGTTTTGGATCTTAAATAATGCCCATTTCAAGGAAAAGTCTGTAATATATTTGCTGTAATAACTTATCATGATATTTCATCAGAGATCAAGGAAACAAAAGTTGAAATATTCAATTCTCTGAGTTCAACTCTCCAGCCATAGTGTCCTCCTTTGAAATTTATATTCCAGGCTGGAATAACCATTTTAGTTTGCCTGTTTCACATTCATTGGAGTTCACATTAATGCCGAATGAGTAAGTGTAAATCATTAAAAATCTTGTAGATAGATAATGTTTATTAACTGTTACATTGAGTAATATGTTAATGTAGTCTGGCAAACAGAGACAGCTGATCCACTTACAGTGTAGGACTTTGCACCGCTTGTTCTCGTCAATTTACGATGTTGTGCTCGTCTTGTGCTCCTGCAGTGTTCCTGCAGCCTGCCTGAATGTCTTGGAGTCTTGGGAGAAGCAGGCAGGGCGAAACCGCTCAAGCTCAAGCTCAAGCTAGCTGATTAGGAGTTACGAGCTAACTTCATGACAGTCCATGACCAAATATGATCAATCATCTGATTGCATTTGTTTCTCTACCTGCAGGTTCCATCTCAGCAGTTCAAAACATATTTGGGAGACCACTGGTTTTAATCTACCTTAACTGTCTTTAGCTGCTAACTAGCTAACGTCAGCTTTTCACAGTGTGGACCAACTCTGCTGTGAATAATACTTGATGCTGTAGTAACATTACAGGGACTTCTTATTTCTTTTCTATGGCAGCAAACACAACACACTACTTTTTTACACACTCCATGGTTGACTTTACTAACAACCATCCTTCAAATACTCACTCTCACAAAACCAAAGACTGTAGGGGCAAAATCAAGGTATGTTGGCATAGCAACTCACCAGTGTCATCTTAAAATGACGCTGGTCTTTCATGATTTGGGAAAATTGAATCCCCCCTCCCCCTGGGAAATCAGTTACAGCGGAGGCAACGAATTGACAATTCAGCTGGATATTAGCTACTTCCTGCACTTCTTGCATTGGCACTCAGAGTTGGCGTTGGATGTAAATTGTGAGATATGAAATCTTTCGATATGGATATAATTCCAAGGGAAACTAGGAAAATTACTTTGTGCTACTACTTGTTGCATGCCACTTGCCTCAGTCTGCAAAAGAAGACAAGTCAGACTCTTTCCATAACTTTTCTTGTTGTTAGAGGACATATTCTGAATGCAAATGCAAGGTCAGAACCTGCTAAGAGAGCATTTAAACAGAGGTGGGAACCTAAATGGCTTTACTCCCGATTGTCATAGGGATAACCTGCAATTATCCTGCAGCACTTGACCTCGACATGCCCCTTTAACCTCCCCCTCCTTGCAGCCATGTCAGTCAGCGCGCCCCTCAGCGGTGCCCTACTGTTCCAGTCTTACTCTCTGGTCTCAGGCAGAGACTATGAGCCACCTGACAGCAGCCACTAGAGCCTGTCATCATCAGAGCGATGTATTCAGCTCCATTCTCTGGTCTCCCCTCAAGGGCAGCCAGCTTCCTGTTGCTGGGTTACACTAATTGTAGCATTAGTATTCTGTATTGAGCTGCTGCCGGAAGCTGAGGCTTCACCAGACACCGATGGCCAGTGCAAGCCATTGTAATTACAACACCACAGAAAGCCTCTTGCCTGGGTTTATCAAACCCATGCAGCTTCCGTTCTGATCCCGTTTGTTTTGCTTTTTTCCATTTCTTATACTGACCTTTCAGTTAAAGAAGCACATGGGTCCTATTTCCTATTTCCCTCTTTAGATCACAACTATATTGGAGTTGTGCCTCAGAACCTCCTGTTGATCTCGCTATTCATAAAGAGTGATTCGGCAAAATTTATGTTTGCAAAGTGCTGGGCAACCAAGGAAATAGTCACTTAGACTGAATGGGAGTTCAGTTTTTTAACTGGCATGTGCAGCAGAACACAACTGCAACATCTGCGGTATGAAATTAGATACAGTGTCAGATATCTAGTGTAATTATCAAAATTATTAATTATCCAGAGCCATATTAGAGAAACTTCCTAACTTGCAGTTCTGTCTTAACTGTTTGGTAACCATGGTAATTGGAGTTAGGACCTGATACATCTGTAGTATTTAACTTACTAACTTGCTAACAGTAGCTAACAGTAGTTTTCACTAACAGTAGCGGGTTAGGAACACTTCTAAAGTCAATGTTCCTATCCAAACTGAAGACAGGAAAAGTGAATTACACAAGCATCCTGACTTCCCAGAATCTTAAAACTATAAAATTTCCTAACTTTAGAATAACCATTAAGCTGTCCTATGTTCACTTTTCCACCTCTAGAAGTGGTTTAACTTGCTAACAGGAGCTTAAATCTTTTTTTTTTTTTTTTAATTATTACTGTTTGTTGCTTTTAATGTTTATGTAAAGCACTTTGAATTACCACGTGTTGAATTGTGCTATATAAATAAACTTACCTTACCTTACCCTTACCTTATGGTTTTCTAACAGTAGTGTTTGCTAACAGTAGCTAATGTCAGTGCTTGCTAACAGTAGCTTACAGTAGTGTAAGCTAGCAGTAGCTAACCGTAGTGTTAGGTAACAGTAGCCAACAAAGGTGTTAGCTAACAGAAGCTAATGGTAGTGTACGCTAATCTGTATGGCTGCTCTTTTATTGCTTTTACACAATAGATGCCAGTCAGATATGGTGGAGACTGCTATCTTAGCCCACTCTCTTTCTTTTATGTCCTCAGTCAACGTTGTTGTAAATTTCCCAAAAAGAACATCTTTGGATTTCACTGTTAACCAAAACCTCTAACTTATATGTCCTCAAGTCCCTTTTTTGCATGCTTTAATGTAAGTTTCAGTAAGTTTCAATGATTAATGATTAAGTTGTTTAGCTTGAAAAGAAAAGAATAGTTGTGTTAATAGGTAACAGACATAATACTTGATAAACAATGTTGGGTTGAGTATTTAGGATTTAGTTAATTTGGATTTGACTCTGACTGTAATACCAAATTGGGAAAAATCTGATCTAAGAGTCTTCCTGTCTTAAATCAAGACTAGGAACTTTCTGTAATATGGCCCCAGTTTTCTGTGGTTATCTGTTTTGTTAAAAATGGCTTGCTTTTACAGCTTAAATTACCATCTTATACCATCATTAACTTTTTTGCAGGGACATTCTGTGCATATGTACTGAAGAAATTGTGTTATTAAATGTTCATTTTATTTCTCTGCTGCCTTC
This sequence comes from Lutjanus campechanus, assembly GCA_027495735.1. Taxonomy (NCBI): domain Eukaryota; kingdom Metazoa; phylum Chordata; class Actinopteri; order Lutjaniformes; family Lutjanidae; genus Lutjanus; species Lutjanus campechanus. The sequence goes on along the minus strand of JAJHUR010137145.1, from coordinate 4,808 downwards.
ACAGTTCACACTGCTCTTGACAAATTTAATTTATTCTGTGGAAACCATCACCACAGCAACACAGCTATCAGAAGCCTAGGGTTCTTCCATATGTCAAGCTCAGTTACCGTGACAACATGTGTCATGGTGACGTTCCAGCACAGAGGAGCTCCCTGCACCTGGATGAAGAACAGTCATAATGCAGCCTGAAAAAACAGGACTTTCCATTATTCAAAATATGGTGTTTACTTCCGGCTGTGATCTGCTGTGTGAACCACATCATGCACATGCTCATGCAGAGTGTGTTTGTGTGCACATGCATGCGCTTGTGAGAGGGTTTAGCAAGCAGAGGTGTGGGCAATCATTCAAAATATTAGAGCTGGTGCACAGTGACGCAGAAGATCTTTTGCATCCTGCGTTTATCCCTGACCTGGCCACAGGCAGACTGAGGGTTTGTGTCATTCTGAGAATGAATTATCTATCAGACATAAACAAGTCTTGTTTAATTTGTTGTTCCTGCTTACTTGTTGTTTAACACACTCTCCATGTGCACAGAAATCTGCTGCAATAGAAACTTTAAAATCCTAACACTTTCAAAATTGTGTATGCAGACCATGACTCTGGAAACTGCAGAAAGCTTCACTGATCCAGCATAGCTTGGATTTCACGTTGCTGCTCACCTGTCTTTCTGCCTCACCGAGCATATGTTTTTTTTCAGCTTGAAGTGCGTCATTAGACCTGTGTGAGGCTGATCTTTCTGCAGTAACATCTTTGCCTCTATCAGGTGGAGTCACCAGGTTCTTATGACTAAGTCATATATTTCTGTGTCTCAATGTGAATGAGAAACAGACCGACATAAAACATTTAAAGGTGACGAACATTGGTATTTCTATCTGTAAGGAAAGAGGAGAGAGACAATTATCTCATTGAGAGCTGGAGGCAACTGCAATAAACAAAGAGAAAAAAAACTGTATTTTAAATACAGGATCTTTTATGCTGATAAGGTGCAGTTGTGCAGCATTTGCAGCACGTGTGGCAAATCAATTCAGAGTAACCACTTACAACCAACTGCTCAAACATTTCTATGGTAGGAAGGTCTCTGACAGAGTTAATATCTCCAGATTTGTAAAGCACAAAGGCTAACTGAGCATTTAATTTATAAAATGAGAGAGTGAATGAATTTCAGCTGAGTATGCACAATATTAAAAACTGAAGGTGCATGCTGTTGCACCCTGATCCAGGCCCGTGTCAGACAGACATACAAACATATGGATCAGTTTATGACGATTATTCATAATAAAGGTTGAGAGCCATGCAAAGGAGAAACAACAAAATAGGAGGCCTCCGGGAGATGGCCATGAAATACAGAAAGAAAACAGGAGTGTTTGCAGGTATGAATAAGTTGCATTCATAGTGTCCAGTGTGTTTTCCCTGTCCGGAAAAATGTGTTTTGGTATCTCCTCCTCTTCTTTAAACATCAGAAATTCACCTTCTAGGACCTTCTAGCAACACAAAAGGGATTACTTAACTAGATAAGCTATTACTTAACTAGCATTTAGAGATTTTATGCAACTTTTTATGTAATCTTAGATGCAAATTCAAGGGAAACCTTATCCTAAGTCGTTTTATGCAACCAGGCACTGAATACTTCCTCCATCACTGGCTACAGTAAGCTTAGTTACATAGCAGGTAGTTAACTTTGACATAGACAGCAGTCATTCAGTGGTCTTGAGTAGTATACAAGAACTTTCAGAGCAACAACCCAAACAACAGCCTGAAGTTATCAGATGGACGCCTGCTAATTGAACTTAATGGTACCATTTGTGACTCTGCAGAGTGCATCAATTCCACCTGCTTGTCCCCTCTTTCACATCTCAAGTGGAGTTCGACTATACGTGTCCTGCATTCTGATGAACCCGTAGCTATGGTAACTCGTCCTCAAGAGCCAAGTTGTTCAATACAACACACTTTGAGCATTGCACAGCACTTTCACTTAAGTGCAGCTTCTCGCTCATTGCAGAGGCCTTGCACCCATTATTCCAATGTTGATCGACAGTAAAATGATAGAGAGTCCGTTTTCAGCGGTTTGTGTATGCTGTTTTTTTCTGAATGAGTAGTCAAGCCCATTGACAGTGTTGCTGACATGCTTGAGTCTGCACCTCCATTCATGTTTTGTTTCTTGGCTTGTAGAAAGGAGGAGGGGGAGTAGAGAGGAGGGAGGTTCACTGGTTGTCATGCCTCACACTACCAACCCACTTAATGCTTCATTTAAGATTTATTTTTGCCTTTTAGTGGGTAGTGGGATGACAGTAAACAAGTTTATTAGTGTAACATTATTTATTAAATCAAACTGTAGGAGGAGAATAACATGAATGGGATTTGAAATCGAACATGGTTACACAAGAGCTGCAGCTCACGAAAGCCCTTCCACAATCATGACACCTTACATATTCTATTACCAGTTACCTGCTGTTTCATTTAAAAAGTGTAAATACATTGTGAATATATTTTTAAATTGAATCGAAAAGTGAAAATTAAAAGGGAAATGTCATTGATGCAATGCAAGGAGAGCTCTAGGATTTCATTGAGATGTCTATGACTCACATTTGTTTGTCTCCTATGGTGTTTTTCTTGGATTATACATTATGCAGTTGTTGCTCAGTGCTCCCCCTGAGCTGTCCCAGCTGCCAGGTAGTGCCTGAGGACCTATTGTAAAATATGAGTGTTAATGTCTTCTTTCAGCTGGACTAATGAGAGCTGGAAAGGAAAAACTATTTTACATTGGCTGTTCCAGGGGCCATGATTACAGTTGGAGACCCAGATTTGCCAAGACTGAACCAAAAAAGCAACTAGTTCAGACAAATTGCCTCTCAAATGAGGGGAAAAAAACATGTTTGGAAGAATGGATATGCAAAACAAATGATCAGGTGAAGTAAACCCCAAAATAACTTTCAACATTCCTTTTTCAAAGCTTTCTATGCAAAGCTACGCTGGTGAAAATTTGTTCAGCAAGTAAATGTCCACAGTGGGTTCCTGAAAAGTTTTGAAGAGGAATTCTCCTACTTTATAATTAGCTCTCAAAATTAAATTGAACAAGTTAAGATGCTGTCGTTAAGAGGTTCTGCTGTTAATTTTGTTCTAAAGTGGGTGGTAAAACAAAAGTCGACACTTACCAGGGAGAAGAGAACATCTATTGTGTTTTAGTGGGCCGAGCTGTCAAACGTTTCTCCACTCAATCTTTGAAAATACAGTATGCCACACGATCATTCTTCTAATATGTAAAGTAAAACTTTTATTGCAAGTCAGTAAAACTTATTAAATTAATGCAGCACTTTTAAAAAGCAGAATTACAAAGTGCTTCACAGTTACAAAAAAATGTATTAAATGTACTTCTAACTGGTTATGAAACAGTCTCAGTTTGAGACTGATGTCTCTCTATGACCTACATAACCGACCAAGACCACCCACAAGAAGATTGGCTATTCAGTTATTCTGAAGGGGTGTCGCATTTCATAAGAGTAGATTTTCAACCGCTACCCCTTGTAGCTCAGTTCCAAGGGACAAGGGATTGGGGTAAGGGAAGGGGTAAAAAAGAGAAATGGGATTGGACCTTAATGCATGTCACCAGGTCAGATTCAAAACTGCACAAACAAACAAACAAGATATTATTTATTTACATTTATTGATCAGAGCATTCAGAATAATCGCTCAAAATCAGCCTCAGTCTCTCACCCTCTCCTTGAATGATTGCAAACAATAGGGCGGTATGGAATTAGGGCCTGAAGTTGTATTTACAACTACGAAAACAAACAGGTTGCGTCTGTCCATCAATCGTCTCCACTCCATTTCAATAAATTGGCCACGCCGCACCTACACAGGCACCCTGGGATGCACAGGCACAACACTCCACCACATTGTTCTCTTAGTGAGGAAATACAGGCAGGTCACAGTTTGCGTAAACCATTTTTTAAAAGTCATGACTAAAGCTAAAGCCCTGCAGACAGAGAGCAGTTTTTGCAGTGAGAGGCGTTTGTGAGGCGACTCACACTCACAGGCAGTCCAAGAGGGAGAGGAAGTCCATTAACTGACTGCTGCATCATATTCTCAACATGATGGAACTATTGTTGAAGTCAGTCTTTGATCATGTGCTTAGCTATAGATGACTAATGTATGTAAACTTCCACCATAGGAAAAGGGGTCACATGACCAGAAACGTATGTCTGGTTGCGTTTGCACATCATATTGTGCGCTCCGGTAATTAAACAAACAGCAATATACCTCTGAAAGTTATTTCACCATTTCACACCATTTCTTGCTTTGCTGCAGGGCTTATAGGAATCATCAGATGGTATTAAATAGTACACAGACTTTATTTAAAGACTTTTTATAGTCACCAAGGAGGTACAGGATCCTATCAAATAGGTGCCAATAGGTCCCGGATCCTGTTCCAGCAGCATCCAGCATTACTTAAGCCCTGGTCCATGTCTGCAGTATTCTGCCAAGAGAACCCCGTTAATCTTACATAATGGTCCTTTAAAAGTAACAGAATAATATCAAATGCAATCCTAAATTTGATCGGAAGCCAGTAGTAACACCAGTGCTGGGATACTACAGGGAAGCCAATAGTTTTAGTCAGTGATGTTCATCAGAATTTTGACCGTGCTACATCTTCTTGGCTTTAACATGAGGAAACAAAATAACTCTTTCCAAATATTTTTGGAAAGATTAAAAAAAGCCTGAACAAATCCTTTTTGGTTCATTTTGTAAGCTTGAACTGGAAAACCTCCTTTTGATCTGACTTCTCGTTGCTGGAGGTTATATAAAAAGAT
>JAJHUR010137144.1:3276-18911 GCA_027495735.1 Lutjanus campechanus | reverse complement strand
ACACACACACACACACACACACACACACACACACACGTCCTCTCTGTCAGCCCGAGGTGGGACATTCAACTTAACTCCAGTCTCCCTCTGTGTTTCAGTGTTCAGATGGGAATTCAGCCCAAGACAACTCCTCCCTGAAGCGTGTAGCTGTGGTCGAAGACTTCTTTGACATCATCTATGCCATGCATGTTGAGATGGGCGCCGACCCTGGCAGAGCGCCCAAACATGCAGGCCAGAAGAAGACCTACAAAGCGGTGGGTACATCAAAGCAGGTGGCAGCTAACCCTACAAACACTCCTCTCAGTATCTCTTTATACCCGTGGATATTGAGTATTTTTTACAGTTAAGTCAACATTACCCTCTTGTCTCTGCCCTTTCGTCTTTGGCGGGGGCTGTTGCTAGTGGTGATGAATGACAAAAAAAGGGAAACAAATGAAAAGGAAAGGTTTTCTGCACACATTGAAACTTTTAAGCTCCCCAAAACATTTTTTTTGTCTGGCTTATGAGACCTTTGTACGAAAATCATTCATGTGAACAACAAACTGTATAAAAGAGTTTACGGTCGTGCCAACAGCTCTATGAAGCTGTGCAGTGGTGCTCTGAGCTAAATGCTAATGTCAGTGGTTCCCAAACTGGGAGGCAGCCATGAACCAGAGGAGAAACGTAGAGTGCAACAAAGTTGAATGAATGAGCTTTATGTTGAGAAATAAAACAACAATAAACAACAATGCCAGCCTTCACGCCACTAAAATTCCACTTTAATGCTTTTTTAATAGTTTCTTCCCCAATTATTATTATTTTGAAGGGCGGGCATGACAGAAAAAGTTTAAGAACCATTGGGTTATCATGTTAGCATACTAAAGCACCACTGAGGCTTAAATTAGTATTACAACTTAAGTACTAACGAAAGCATTATTTCAAATATTTTCAACAGTGGTTAAACCCAAAGAAATACGTAATTTGTTCAAGGTAGTGTTGCATTTCCTGCTGGCTGCTAGTTTCTAGAAGTTCAGCAAAAACACAGGACACATTAGATACTTCAGAGAGAGGGGAGCGAAGTCGGCAAATGTGACTTAATGCAACGTGAACACGATTTCTGCCTGAATCGTCTCAGATTTTTATCTGCAATGGTGGTTGTTAAACAATGAAGAAAACAACTCCCACGCCACTTCAGATTTTACCAAACGTCTTCTGTTATTGACAAAGAGAAAGACGGATAGAAAATGTTTGATAACTAGCTAGCTAGCTAATGAAGGATGTAGATTAGCTAGCTTGTTAGCTAGTGTTTTGCTGCAGAGCATAATGCTAGCTAAGTAGCTAGCAGATTAAGCTTATTGAAGCTTGAGAAAAATCTTTTATTTGTGACAGGAAAATGAGAGTTGACCAAATTTTAGTCATACTAGCTGCTGGCGTGGCTAAAAATGACAGCTCCAGCTACAATTAGTAGATCACATGATAACATCTATTATCTCTGAACAGTATATTTTTATCTTTGAGCATACATTTTTTTTGTCCCAAACAATATCACATGAGCACAGGTTTGAACCAGTGGTCTATGATCTACCTGTTTGTTCCAGACTGAAATATCTCAACAAGTCAACAATTGTTTGCTGTGAAATTTTGTACAGATATTTAAAGAGCATGTCACAGGAGTGGATTTTCACTCCTGTCCATCCCAGTCTCACAAAAATACTCCTTTACAGGAGTCCGATCACATTCTCGTCAATCCATGATGAAGTGCTTGCAAAAAAAAAAGGACCTATTGTTATTATGATTTTTGGCTTCCCCTGTCCCCAGTCCTGTGATCAATAATTAAACTGACTCCCATCCCACGACATTCCTGAAAAAAATGTCAGCCTCTTTGGTCCCCAGAGAACAAATCCTAATAACTTTGGATATCCTCTGATTTTTCCTCTGACGCCACCAGCTGGTCAAAGTTTAAATATAATATATTCTACTTTTTGTTAAATGAATGTTTGCCTGACTAAGACCTTGAATCGATAAAAGTACTTTTTGGAAATTGCAGTGAGCAGACAACCTGTCCTTTTCCTTTGTGTGAAAAGTGAGTTTAAAAAAAAAAAAATCACAGTAGGATTATTGTATTTGAGAAAAATAGGCCCAAAGTGAGGTCAGTAATCTTTTCAGAGGACCACAACATCCTCACTGAAGGCATGCTTAACACCCAGAGACCACCAAGATTTTTTTAAATTTTATTTTCTGTGACAGACAATAGGCTGGATACTTCTTAGTTCTGGCAACGTGATATATCATTTTTAGCATCAGGCGTTACCACGGGAACCACTAACCAGTACTTGTGGATGTATCTGGATGTGGAACAAAGACAGAACATGACATACGTTACAAACTGAGGTGTGGTCTCAGGTCGGGTGTGGTGTCCTGACAGAAAATGAAGGGCTTTGTGTGCAGCTTCAGTGCCGTGTTGGTGGGGTGGGGGGTTGTAGCGGGACTTTGGTACCCGTCCTCTCCTCCCTCCCACCCCCCAGGATTAAAAAAAAAAAAACATAGAGCCAATTCCTCCTGCCCTGTAGAGAGGTCCTGTCACGTCTCATAGAGTGTACCCTTTTGAGGAGGCAGCATCACTGGGGCAGGGCATAATATGGAACTGTCACTGTGGCCTTCTGGGAGGTGCACGCTCCTCTGGGTGGCCTTTCCCTCTCAGCTGCCTCAAGGGGCCAGGAGGGGCAAAGGGGATGGTGCAGGGAGGGGGGCATGGCAGTCGTGATGGTGATGGCGGTGGTGGGCCGGTGGGGGTGGGCACCCCCGCTGCCTCTCCATGGTCACGTGAAGGTCGCATTTTACAGGGAAACGCCAGAGGGGGCGAAGAGGGGAGGGTGGCATCGCAGCAGAGACAAACAGAGGAGGAAGGCTGAGCACGAGAGAGAGGTGTAGATGTGAGTCGACTGCACCTGAGAGAGTGTGGAGTGTGCATTTTGTCATGATGAAGAGGCCCAGACCAGGATATCTTTGGAGACAATCTCCGTTTGTTCTGACTGGAGCACCGCCGCAAAATGAAGAGCTACGTTTCATGAAAACAGAAAACACATCCGACTGAACTCACTTAGTCATGAGAACTGGGGCAAACCCAGATTTTAAGTTGGTTTTGATTTTTTACGCTTTAATTATGCTGGGAAAATGTATTTTAAAAGATCAAACTCTTGGCAGTTGAACCTTGTAATGGGCCAACCTCCTAGTGATTACATTTTTTTAATAAATGTAGACATCAACTACGTCTGATTTGTACAAAATTTTAGTTTTTATCAGGCATAAAAAGGGTTAGTTATACCCTAAGGACCCCTGTCTCACTTCCTGGTTTCAAAAAGGCGAGAAGTTCATTAAATAATATTGCTATCAGATGCCTCAACCATAACGTGTCGACTCCGTAGCCCGTCTACATCAAAGCCAAATAAAAATTATGGTTTAAAAATGTGTATTTTTATTATCATTAAGAGAAATCTGAGCAACTGAAAAACATAAAATGGCTGCTCTCTGTGACTGCTGTGAAATGAAAATTTCTTACAGTTTGTCAACTCCGTAAGTCTACATTTAATAAAAAATTCAAACACTAGGAGGCTGGTCCATTACAGGGTTTAACAGCCAAGAGTTTAAAATCTATTTTTCAAGTATAATTGAAGAGTAAAATTCAAAACCCCTCAAATGTCAGGAAACCGGATTCCTGGACACACGTCGTGAGCAATGTCCATGCATGTGCCTTTAATTTACACAGATAATTGATAGTTTTACTCTCGGTTACGCAGTTTCCGGCACTAAAGGCGGCCATGTTGCAGGATGTTTTGCCACTCTGGTCTCACTGAGGGAGCGTGTCCTGGTAGGAAAGTCACATCGGTGCAAACCCTCCGTGGATGAGAGCAGCCACTCGAGAGCAGCACGTCACTTCCCTCAGCCGCGCCCCATTTTGGGTAAAAACAAGTGCTGTTAAAGTGCCGACGCCAAATAGAATCCACTAGTGTCATTTGCATGCATGTTAATGTTTGTGGTGTGATTAGTTTATCGTTACGCCACAGTGGTTAGACGACTAAAACAGGAAAATAGTGTCTTAAAAAGCGACAGATGTCAGAAATACATCACCTGGAGATTCAGAGACTTGATATCCCACCTCTGGACACTCAGAGGAGTCGCTCTTCAATTTTGAAGGAGGCAGACACTCACCATCCCCTATTTCTTTATTTTTTTCGATGTAATGACACGATCGCTGACCTGCAAAGACTTAGCATAATTGTTCACCTGACTGGCCACAGGATTTGGGCTTCCAGTTGCACAAAAGTAACATGGTTTAGACCTCAGAATTTGTATTGACCACCAGTCAAATTAGACTGGTTGTTTATACTCAAAAAGGCACGGAAGCAAAATACCCAGATTTAAATTCAATCTGATTGTTTGTCATTTCCACAACAAGGAGATTTTGTTTCTTACAGGCCAAGGTGCTACCACAGACATATAAAATATAGACCTGTGACGATATAAGATATAGAAAAGCAAAAATATAAAAAATAGCAGACATCTGGCACACAGGAAAAAAGTGATTACAAACGGGAGCAGAACTATAAGATGGGTTGCATGTGAATATGTAAATGCAACACAGAGGTGTTAAGACATGTAAATTTCTACAACCACAATGTTGTGTACCTCTCTCATGGAGTACAACAGCAGAAGCAGAGAGGTAAAGGTGGGAAACGCCCCTTTATTGGGGGCAGGACCCCCCAGAAACTGAGCCTAAAACGTTCTACAGATTGACTATGGAGGCCTTAAATGTGTGTTTACACAGATTTTGTGTAATTATATTGAAAGTGTATAACTGACTCTGTTACAAGAGCCGGTAGAGGAATGAAAAAAGATGACGAACGCCACTTGAGTTTTAGGGTATCAAAGCTGAAATATGCAGCTGGAATTAGGCCATCCGAAGGCATGAGAGATCGCCTGGAGGGAGGATTCCTCCTCATGCCACATCGAGATAACACATAATCACTGACCCCAAACTTTCACACATGCACCGTACAAAAAAAGGAAAAAAAAACACCACCTGCACACATTTTGTGCTCAGCCACAGCCGGAGCTGAATCTGCTGCCTTTTTTTAAAATTTATTTTTTATTTTGTGTGTGTGTGTGTGTGCCGTAACCCGGTCTCCTCTGCTCCTGCTCACTCCCCCGGCACAGATAGCAGAGACCTACGCCTTCCTGCCCAGAGAGGCGGTGACTCGGTTCCTAATGAGCTGTGGAGAGTGTCAGAAGAGGATGCACATCAACCCCAGCACCGCAGAGTTCAAAGGTAATGGCACACATCTGACCCGTGGCTGGCTCGCTAATTCTGCAGACATCATTAACTGACATGCTATTTTTGAGATTAACCTTTAAGAGTGGATATTTCAAGCATCCTTTGACATGGAAATGGGTTAATTACTATGTAGCAGCGCATGCTGAGATGATACAAACCAATCAATCTGCTGCCACAACAGCCAATCATCAATACTGGAGGACAACTTCATGATAAGATTCAGAGAAATGTTCACCACAGAAAGAGACAAGAGGTGTTCAGTTTTTGTTTTTGGACATGTCAGGTTCTCCATTGTCCTGTCAGACACTAAATAAGAGCTGATGTGATGTTTGGTGTTTGTACTTCGAAGAGTTTTTGAATCAAACCTTCATCAATAAAACATATTGTATATATCCATCACCGACATGATGTAACAAAGACTCAAGAGGACCACATCTCTGGGATTGTTACAGTCCCGCTGAAATGATCACAGACTCCCTCTAGCGGCCGCTGCGGACGCTGCGGGCGACTCGCAGCCACATTGTTTCATTGATTTCAGGTGTCACGGTCGAGGCTGCCGCCTGGATTTCAGCTTCTGGCAGGATGTTGCAGCAATTCTGCCTCACTGAAAGAATTTCTGCCTCACTTAGAGAAGTTCTTCACAGAGGGATTCAGTGAGGAGGAAAAACACTAAAATTCATTATGTTGGTGCAGTGTTTTGTTGGTTTATTGTCCAGTTTGAATTATAATCGTTGTAATTGTAGTCAAACTGTGAGCCTGTTGTGCTCTGAAAACAACAGGGAGGCAGTTAGTGCAGTTTAGCCTTCAATTTGCATCAAAAATGACACTCATTCTTGGTCCTAACTCAGTCAAATCTTGACACACAGACATGATTCACATATTTTGTGATCTCCATCACAGGGTTATAATAGTAAAATAAAAGTAAAACTAAAAACTAAAACTCGGCGTGACCAAACATTTTATTTAAAAGCAGAAACTAACTTAAATGAAATTGTGTTCTTACAAAACGAACTAAAATAAAAGAAAAATATGCTGGTAATTTCTATAGGTTTTAGTCTTTGTCGATTGTGAGACACCTGCCCTCACAAAGTGTTGTGTTTGTCTTGTTTTAACCGTGTCGAACTAACATTTTAAATAAAATTTAAACCGAAATTATTAAAAACTAAACTAAAACTTAACATTTTAAGCAATAAAAGCTGAACAGAAACAAGCAAACCCACTGTGAGAACAATAATAAATAAAAATATAACTAATGAAAAATACAAAAATAAATAACTGCGGTTCATTATGAATAAACATCCATAAATCTACTTTTTTACTGTTTTTAAGTTTTCTTCAGTGCAGTGACAGTTGTGTGTAAAATCACGGCTACATTTCAAACAGGAACTGATATTTCAGCACACTTTTAATGGTATGAATGGCAGAGATATTAGCATATTGCTTTTTCCACCTCACAACTTCACAAATTCAGGTATAAAATCAGTATAGAATCTGATCTGACTGTGTAAAACTGGTTGTGTTGTGCAGTACAAACATAAAAACAAAGCAGAGAGAAACAAACAGAACAAATCTTTATCACAAACTAGGTCATTCAAAGAGAAGCACAACATTAATCCAAATAGTTTACATACTAAGTTTGGTTTATCTGTCGACAATAATAATATAAGTTTAGACATAGAAGGATGTTTTACAAAGTATTCTGACACGTTCTTCATTTTGTTCCTTTAATTAATATAAATAAAACATGATTTTCATTCCCCAGATGTGTCGTTACATAAAATCCAATTTATTTATTTCAAGGACTTTTGTATCATCTTGTTATCTTTGGGTTTATATATACATATGCATATATTATATAATTATTATCATTATATAACAGTGCACAGGGGTTTATATGTCATGTGTCGTTCCACAAATGATCTTAATTTAAGAAAATAAATCTTTGTTTATTAATTAATGCTCCAGATGGGTTTTGGTCAGCTGGTCTGCAGGTGAAAGAAGGATTTAAATCATGAAAAGAGGCAATAATGCACTATTAAAGTACTCAATGACAAGAAAAAGTCCCACATTTTTTAACTTAACTTTAAGTAGAAGTATGAGCATCAAAAGTTAAAGTTCTCATTTAGAATTTTGAATGACGCCAGTCAGTGTTATAGCCCCATATTATTATATATTCATCGTAAGACTGCAACTAGTGATTATTTTCATTATCAATAATCTGTCAGTCATTTTCTCAATTAATCGATTAGTTGTTTGATCTATAAAATGTCAGAAAATGGTAAAAAATGACGTCCTCAAATGTCTTTTTTTTTGTCCACAACTCAAAGATATTCAGTGAGGAGGAAAGAAACCAGGAAATATTCACATTTTAAAAACTGAAATCAGATAATTTTGACTATTTTTTCTTTTTAAAAAAGACTTAAACCGATTAAATGATTATCAAAATAGTTATCGATTAATTTGATAGTTGACAACTAATCGATTTGTTGTTGTAGCTCTAATAACCAGTTGAATATGATGGAGTCTTTAATCTGTAACAGTGAGCCTCACACACCAACATTATTTTACATTTCTGATTGTCCTAATTTTCTGTTAAGAGAAAATAAAATAAAATTTAAAATAAAAGTAAACTCCAGATGCACCAAATGTTCATAACCATCCAAATCTGCTCTCAGTCAAGTGTAGGATTTTTAATTTTTTAATTTTTTTGCTATTATTTCAACAAAATGTCTGCATTCAAATATTTTTTTTACATTTTTATATGAATATTTAAATTATACAAGCAATATTTTAGTTACCATTATAAATGATTGCATAATGATAATAATAATAATGATGATAATAATATAATTTTTGTTACCTGAGAGAAGAAAATCAATGGGCTCTAACAGAATCAGAGCAAATCATGGATTCAAACAAAAATAAGAAGTTTGTTTGTACACTGAGGCCCAGTGCATCATGTTTTACAAACTGATCATATGTTTTCAACATCTGTCAGATAAATGTAGTAGAATATTTCTCTCTGAAATGTGGTGGAGTAGAAGTATGAAGTAGGATAAAATGGAAATACTCAAGTAAAGTATAAGCATCTCAAAACTGTACAGAATTTAAGTAAATGTACTTAAATAAAATAGTGATGATTCACTGTGGATTAGTTCCAACTTACACTGAATCATCATTATTTGTTTGTGTTTTGTGTGTTTGTAATTGTTGTTTTTTTCTTTCTTTGTCAGAAAATGACAGACCCACCTCGCTGGTCCCGGACCTCATCGATTACAACATGCCTCTTACTGCCACCTACCTGAAGCAGATGAAACTGCAGTGCATGACAGCCACTGAGAGGGTGAGTACGTCTTCGCGCTCTGGGCTGTGGACGTTTGTGGGCGCAGACAGACACGAGGTGTCCTGATGGAATAATTAGAAAGTCAGACGCTGTTAAGATCTCCTCCTCACCATAATCGTATTTGTATCGAGTGCTGCACAAAAACCTCTCTGCTCATTTTCTGTTTCGCACACTGTGCAGACAGACAATGAGACATCCTTCCTCTTAACTTTAAATTCAGTGTTAAAGCATCAGAGCCGTTCTCCTCCTCCTCCTCCTCCTGCTGCGAGGAAGAGGAGGAGGGGCTCAGTGTGAGATGAGGATTAGTGACGTCATGTGTGAGACCACTCCCATGTGTGGTTGTGACAGAAACACTCAGAAAGCACTGTCACTAAAGTGCAGGGAGCGCTACTTGATCATGATAATGTCGACCTCACTCACGCATAATTAGGATTATCCGGAACAATGACCCAGACTGTGATTTGCGGGTGAGTACAAATTAACAAATGCTCAGACTGTTGGTCGCATCTGTGTGCAGACTGAGAATGAGCAGGCCAATAATTTAATAATTAACCATCACACAGGGCCGTTTCACTGATGGAGGAGACTTGTAGTGATTTGTTCCATATCTCAGCAGCGCTGGAATAACACAGGATGGTTGAAAAGCAGCTGCAGGTTTGTTATTGTTGACAAAAGAAGAAGAAAAATGTGTGAATGTGTATCCAGACTGGGTGCAGGAGTCACTTCTCAGCTGTTCTGCAGAAGTTTGGTGATTGTTAAAGTAGAAACTCGCCTTTTTCTTTGGCTTGTGGTGAAGAAACAAACCACATATGTTCTGTTTAAAAAAAAAAAAGGGATGATGAAAAGAAGCCTTAGATCTGTTTTATATCCTGTCACTGTTATATGTCTCAGTGTGGACATTCAGATTGGAAACAGCTATGAAAACTAAAATTGGGCTGCGACTAGTGATGGGTATTGTTAGGATTTTGTCGATGCACAGATGCTCCTGCCTACAAATTTGAAAAAGTTCTCCAGATGTAATAAAAACAAGTTTGTTTGGTAGAGACCCCAACAAATGTCGCTGTTTTTCAGTGAATTTCAAAACTGTAATGCAAAAATAAGCATGCCCACTAATGGTGAATCATATTGCAAGCATAATATCTGTTAAAATAATCACAACAGGTTTCTTTTTGCCCTATCGTGCAGCCCTTTGCTTATTGATACCGATACTTCATCAGTGATTTTATTAACACCACTCGCCATAATTTGGTGCAAAAAACAAAAACATGACATGAAAAGATGTGAAATGGTTCATCAGTTATTGTATTACGCCTTGTTTTTGCAGAAATAACAAGTTAAATTGTTTCCTAACTTATTGCATTTAGTTGCATTTTCTTTTTTTTTCCCCCCGTTGTATTTTTGTTTAAACATCATGAAATGCAGCCTTTTGGATTCATAGACTGTGATATACAGTAAAACTGCCGCATTGACAAAAACAAAAAAAGAAAAGAAAAACAAACTCAAAACAAGACTGCCTCCTCCTCTATAAACACAAGATAACTGCAACAGATGCAAAATATATCAAGTATTTAGAAGAAAAATAAAGATTCTACAATGACGGAAACTGAATTGTCCACAGAAATGAGTCATTCACAAGATCATCTGTTGAATCTTAATCCTTCACATAATAAATGAAGGTCCTCCATATGTTCTCAAATATGTGCCGTTTAACTTTTAATATGTGAGTTATTCTTTCTAATAAATCATTCATTCATTTTTTACTATAATTACGTTTCTCTGGACTCAAACCCAACAGAAAAACTTTCGAATCCAATAAGATTTGTTCTGAAACAACCTTCTTGATAACTCCCACCTCCCAACATACCTCCTCCTCCTCCTCCTCCTCCTCCTCCTCCTCCTCCGATGAAATGATGTTCCTCTAGTTTTTAGGTGCATTTTCACCACATTTTGCAAAGTGAACCCACACTTTTGAATGTTTTGCCCCGTCAGCTGTTTGTGAAAGGAAACAGCACCAGTTTGCTACCAGTTCTCGATACCCATGTCTTTCTGCAACTGATTGTTGGTCCCTAAATATCAGAAAAAAGTGAAAAATGGCAATCAAGGCTGAAAGTGACATCTCCAGACTGTTTGTTTTGGCCTTACAATAGGCAAAAACCCAAAGATATTTAGTTTTAGTATAGGGCTGCTACTAACGATTATTTTCATTGTTGAATAATCCAGTCATTTTCTCAATCAATCGATTAATTCTTTGGTCCATAAAGTGTCAGAAAACGGTGAAAACTTTTGATCAGTGTTGCCCAAAGCCCAAGATGACGTCCTTAAAAGTTCTGTTTTGTCCACAGCTCGAAGATATTCAGTTTACTGTTCGAATTTTTTCTTTTAAAAAATTACCAATCTGATCAATTATCAGAATAATTGGCAATTAATTAAAAAGCTGACAGCTAATTAAAGACAACTCCTCATAACTGTGGAGCTTGAATCACAGAATGTCAAGAGATTATACAAATAATTGTAGATTATTTACACCAAAATATCTCCATGCTGAAAGATTTTAATTACTCATATTAAGTTCTGAAGATATATTATGTTTGTTTTTCTTAATCGGTGAGATAATAAGGTTTACTTCGTTCTAAAATATCTGAATAAAGGCCACCAACTGCTTCTACTTGATTCTTTTTGCAAACTCTATTTGGTGATGCACCTGGTCTCAGTTTTAAAAGCAAACACCTCTATTTTTTTATCAATTATGTACTCTCCTAAAGCATTAATGACATTTCCAACTACTTAGAGACTGTAATTAGAGACTCTTTCCTTCCTTCTCTCTATGTGTCTCTCGTTAATGCTCACTTGGTACCTAATGGAGCCGTCACTGAGCATTTTGGTCCCCCTCAAAACCCCCTTACAGAGGGACGGACGCATATTCCCAGGAGTTTAGGCCTATTTGTGTGCTCGTGCGGGGGGAATGATGAGATGACGAGATGCATTTCTGCTCTGTTTCCGTCACACAGTCGTAGTTTTGCCCCCCTTCTGCCAGCTGACACATGACACAGGCCAAAGAGAAGTCACCGTTTCTGTTCCCGGGCCTGTGAAAAGCTCAGCGCTGGTCTGAAATGTCGTCGTGGCTGCTCGGCAGATGATATGATTCCTGCAGTTTGAAGCCTCGGCTCAGAATTTGAATAGTTTGTGAGATTATTCCGCTCTCCTTTGCTAATCCGTACCCCCGTGGTTTACTCACACTTGTGTTACGCTACAACAAGCATCTTTAGGGTCTCTACGTAACAGAGATAAAAATAGCAGCGCTCCAAGAAACATATTACTTAACAGGGAGGCTCCCGTATTTCCCTTTTTTTTTCTGCTGCCAGACTCCAGTATGTTTTGCAAGGGGTTAAGAGGAAGGTTCACATGTCATAAATGTGGATTGAAAGCGTTATTAGTTGCTCTCCATACTGCCCTCAAACAGATCCCTTCCTAAAGCAAATTCAGCAGAAGTGATGACGGACAAAATCCTTGTTTTGAGCAAAAATGCAATCTAAAGTTGAGCTGAAGCTGGAAGGAACATGAGAAAATACACTAACTTTGAAAGGTACCTACTTGATTTATCTAACTTAGACTTTAAAATGCATTTTAAACAAATATCTAAAGGAGACAAATGTATTATATGTAATATACAGCAGCTAACCACCAGCTCCAGGATGTGGCAGGAATTTTGTTCGAAGAACATAGTTTCATTTCTCCCAATTTCTGGCAGTGTACAAAAATGGGAAATTACTGGGATGATATATGAGTTGAGTTAAAGTGATACTGGGCTATGAATTACCAAAGACGTTTGTAGTGTTGTATCTCGGCAATCTGACATGGGATCTGGTTTATGTTCTGCTGTCTGCAAGAAAATGGAGCAAAGAGGACCCTCGTACGCAGCGATGCATTGTCGGAGGACAAATGGAGTAGTTATGAGACCCTTCACAGAGACATCAATAGAGCCCCTGAATAAAGGCAAAGACATCTGTGATGTAACCCACTGGCATGATTTATGTTTGTTCTGTGGTTAAAAAAAAAACATTTTTACACAGAACATGCAGAGTTTTACTGTTTGTTATAAGAACGTAAAAGGCTGGATTTCATCGTGTTAAAAATTAAAATAAAAATATTATGTGGAAAAAAAGAAAATGCTTAGGAAACAGTTTAACTTGCTATTGTTTTCTGTCCACCAGCATTTACAATGACAAAGCTTTAAAGGGACAGTTCACCCAGTTTTCAAATGGAAAAAAACAACCGAAAAACAAACAAACCATAAAATGCCTCCATACTGCTCGTCTGGCCTAATCCAAGTCTCCTAAAGCCCCGACAAGCCGTTCACTTGCATGTGCACACCATCACACCGTTCAGACAGGGTGCACGCGCACATGAATGTGGCTCCAAGCTAAAGATCCACAGTGAAGATTTAGGTTAAAAACATGGTGTAAATGACGTCTTTCAAGTCAACTTGGCATGTTGGGGCTTTAGGGGACTTGAATTGTGCCAGATGAGCAGTATGGAGGCATTTCATGGGGTTTTTTGCATGTTTTTCTTCTGTTTGAAAAAAAAACTGGTCCCCATTCACTTCAATTGTTTGTGAGATTCTACAACGCTGTTTTCAGCAGTGTTTGGTGGACTAAAAAACTAGACTCGACCTTCAATCGGCATGAGGGTGAGGAGATAATGACTGAATTTTCATTTTTGGGTGAACTATCCCTTTAAGAATGGATGTCTTTGTTGCCTGTATGGACAGCAAGAACAGTTATTGTCTGTGTTGTTTTAGACAGAGGTGGTAAAAGTACAAGTACATGTTCTTTACTCAAACAGAAGTGTACAGATACTAAAAAAAAAGTACTGATTCAACTTTTTTCAGGCTCTGAAATGTACTCAAAGTGTAAAAGGAGAAAGTCGCCCTCTGTAGCACATTTCTACCGGATGTTTCTGTGCAAAGCAAACTGGAGCTCACCTTTTCTCTTCGGTCGAGTCTCCGTCTGTCTGTTTCATCTTGTTACATCTTTTACATTGTTTTCGTCTTGTTACGTCTGTCACGCATGATAATCACTGATGTTTACACCGAGGAATCGTCTTGTGTTATCGTTCCATCTATTTAAGTTGAGATCAGTCTTGATGTTGGAAAGGTGGCGTGCAGTTATGCAAAATAAAAACAATCAGTCATTCCCTTCCAATGCACTAAAACTAAAGTAACAGCCTTGTTTTGGAAATGTAAGGAAGAAAGTACAGACGCCTGAAACAAAGTACAAAGTGTTGGTACTTCGTTACTTCTCGCCTTTGTTTTAAGATAAACTTCAAAAACCTGAGACGCCAAGAGACGTGACGATCATCTCCTCTTTTTTTCCCCTGCTCTTTATCTTCACTGTATAAACAGGAAACTTTGATGTTTTTGTCAAAAGAGTGAGGATCTTTCCCCTGACACTCAACGCTGCACCCCCTCTGCCGGTCCATGTTTCCCTCCCTGTCTCACTCTCTCTTTCTGTCCCGTCGTGTCTCTTCAGGATGACAGTTCGGTGAGCAGCGAGGACATGAACAGTGCTGAGCCCACATGGGTCGCAGCTGAGCAGCCCCCAGTGCCTGAGCCCAGTCCACCCAACGGAGAGAGAGTCAGCAACCCAACAGCCACCGTCAAAGAAGAGGACGGTAAGACGTCGCTGACCGCGGACACGTGTTGTTATTGGCATGATGCGGTTTTATTTGTTTACATCTGGAATCTGAAGGTGAACTCGCTGCATGTGAAGGGTGCGGATCTGTGTTTTTTGCAGGGAACAGCTTGCCTCGTTCTTAGTGGACTAATCCAAATAAATCCACTCTTATGGGGGGGTGGGACAGCCCCAGTCCATTGTGCACCCCTCTCTCTCAGGGTGCAAGGCTTACAGAAGTAGGACAAAGGCCGATATTAACCTTCACAGATTAGGAAGCACTATAGAGAAGACAGAAAATAGGGCAAATCATTGAGAGGGAGAATTACTCCGTTCCAGTAATGGTACAGTAGGTGTGCATAGAGCGCACGTAGAAATCATCCCAGTGAAAGCAGTGCACAGCCATAAACTAGGTTAAAAAGCTGTAATGTGCACACACACCAGGAAGTGAAGGCTCCCTTCCCCCCATCAGTCCCTCCTCATCCTCATCTCTCTCCCTCTTCGCTGTTAAAACTCCTCAGATTCCCCCCTTCTGCCCTAACTTTTATTTATCCTGACAGTTGACCCCGATACACACTTCCTCAACAGTTTCAGAGAGCACAACACGAGGCAGGAAGTCCCATCCCCCTGACGTTGCGCTCCCACTCCGACAGAAATAGTTCCTATTGTAGTAAACAAACCCACATTCACGCTAAACGATGATCTGCACAGCTCATCTCCGTGTATCCGTGTCTTCGCCCTCTTGCTCCTCCAGATGACGACTCTTCGGAGAGCGGCAGCGCCAACGGGCTGCCGGCGCTGACCTCCCCAGAGGTGCTGGCTGTGGGTGGGAACCCCCCAGATGGTGGGGCCCCTTACGGGGAGGTGACAGAGAACGGGCTGAGCGCTCCCCTGGACTTCAGCACCACCTCGCCCTCGTCCTCCTCAGAGGATCAGCAGCCGGTCAATCTGAGCGACAGACTGCTGCCGGCGGGGAGCTCGCCGCCAAACTCTTACCCCGCAGACGCCAACAGGAAGTACCCCATCAAAACAGAGTACGCCAACAAGGTAAGAGTCTGGATTTGATTCACCAGAATTTAAAAATACAAGGTGCTTCACCTTTCTCATGTGGTGCCAACTTAAACTGGTTATGAAACCATCTCAGTTTAACACTGATGCCTCCATCAGTCCCTGCAGGATTTTGCAGGATTTTTTTTTGAGATTGTCTGCAGCCTAAAACGCCTGATTTCTCTGAAGCTTTTCTAAAAAAGTTGTGATGCATGTTGCAATGTTTGTGGGTGTTTTTTTTTTTTTTTTTTTTTTATTTTTTTTT
>JAJHUR010137143.1:0-10666 GCA_027495735.1 Lutjanus campechanus | reverse complement strand
TACACACACAATACAGTCAGACCTAATGCTGCAACAGCTAGTTTAAGCCACACAAACTCTACAGACAGACGACACTCCTGCCCAGCGGTTTCTGCCTCTGCAGAGATGTGTTGCAAAGGGAATTAGCAGGGAAAGATTCTGGAAAATGTGCGATTTTCTACCATGAAATATTGAAACTAGCAGCACAGGCAGGCAATTATGTTCAGGTGAGCGCTGTGGACTCTTAGAAATAAAGGAGGTAATTAGAACCAAAAATGTTCTTCTACTTGTGTGCATAAGAGAGGTTCTAAAGGAGAACCTGTCTATGGTGTAAATAATCCACCCAGAACCCTCTCTGGTGGTTCTGTCCAGAATCTTTCAATCTTCTAAGGGTGCTAACAAGAACCCACGAGAACCCTTTTTTGTTCCAGGTAACCCTTTTGTATTATAATGTTGTTGTTTTTTCCGAGAACCCACCCAGGGTGCTCTATAGAGAACCCTTATTTATTATGGTACAAAGCCCTTAACAAAAGGTTTTAACAACCCTCTGTGGGAGTCCTAAATTTTCTATCTTCTACCTAGAGTGCTAAAGAAACACCCAGGGGGTTCTACCAAGAACCCTTTTATATTATGGTACAAAGAACCCTTGAGTTCTTCAAGGATTTCTACGATCCTTGAAAAACTCTGGGTGAAAATAGATCTTAATGGAACCCTTAGTCATATAAAGAACCTTTGACAAACCCTTTCTTGAAAAAAAAGGGGTTCTTCAGAAGCAAATGGTTCTGAGTAGAACCTCACCCCTTTAGGAAGAACCCTTTTGGAACCGTTATTTCTAAGAGTGTGCTTTCCTGTTGTCTATAAGTAAACAGAAGCTAAAGCCCTCCCTGTGGTTTTCTCCCAACAAGACCATCACTGTTCCAGAAACTTCACATCCCATTTGCTCAGATGTCAGCGCTGCCTGCTTTTCTAGCACTTGTTTCCGCGCTGTCGTCTTGAATCCTCTGATGGCTGGAAGTTAGCATATAGCCCGCTCATTTATTCTAGCAGACTTAGCCCGGTTTTGCTTCACGAACTTGACATTGTCAGCCGAGCATGCACGGATTCAATCAGCAAGAATCTGCAGGGAGGCGGATCACGGTGCTATTGAATCCAAGACAGTGTTGTACAATCTGTTTCTCCTTTTGTGGAGCTCTCAGCAAATATTGGGGTCAAAAGGTTTTTTTGTTACATCTTGATTTTCACATCACATTCCTCAACACGGTGTTATTGACAGAAGTGTGCCTCCACTTTGTGTTTTTGACTCGTGTTTGCCAACTGGCCCTAAACAGACAGTCTTTTGGAATTGTCTCGTGCTGTTAGCTGGTGATGAATTGCATGGATAGTGTAACAGCATCGATTTCTCTTTCCTCAATGTGAGGCAGCATATTGACTGTCTCAGTAACTCAATCATTCGGATAATAGCACAGAGGAACAAGTGTGTGTTTGTATATAAGTGCATATAGGCTTGTGACACTGACATTGTCTTTTCTTTCTCCTTTCTGATCGTATCCAGGAAATCCCAACCGAATTAAAAACATCTCGATATCGATGTATCGGCCCATATATCTTTATTTATTATTCAAAATGAAATCAGGGCACTGAAACAATAAACTTTCACTGGTATTTTTTAACAATCATAAGCTATAAAAACACACAAATAATTTGAATTAAAGAAAAGGATCAAATATACATAAAATACTGCCTATAAAACTTTTAAAAAACAAAAAAAGAAACAGTCATTATGTTCTGTATAAAATATCGGACAACGTATATGTCTTTAACGATATAGACTAATATAGCTGTGGTAGGCCAATATCAGGACAATGATACAGACTGACTAATATATCAGTCTGGCTTTAGTGTCCAGGTGTGATAGCATTAAGGTTTGTAATGATTAAACATTTAGTGATTAATCACTGTTAACAGATTAAATACTTATTAACCAAGACTGATTGTTCTTTGTACCATTTTCTCACTATTTGGTTTGGTCTGCCTTATTAGTCCAGAAATAGCTGTAGTTATTGTGACCCATTTGGCATCGTTTTGTTTGGCTGTGCAGTTTGTTGACTCAGGACAGGGGGACAAGAGCAGCTGTGTGATCTTCATGTCTTTGTGCTTCATGAATCAGTAACTAGTGTGTTGCTAGAATTCATTAACTAAAACTTAAAGTGAGAAAAATGTGTGCCTTTTGTATCTTATTAATCATTAATTATTGATCATGAATCAATTTCTGATTGTTAATGTACTCAACCATCGAGATGAAATGAAGAAAGCTTTTTTGATCCTTTTAGATCACATCCTCAGTCATATTGTGCACCTGTTTTATAACAAAAAATCAGAACCAACCAATTTCAAATAATAATATCATGACATCCAACTGTCAATCAATCTTCAACTTTTAATGGTGCAAAGTGAAGGCAGCTAGCTAGCTAGCAACAGTATGGTACGTCGGTGTGTCTTCCAGGATGTTCAGCACCACAATCCTTGTTCTGCTTCACCAAAATAACGTGGTTACAGGTCCAATTGATAGAATTAATCACTGCTTCAGCTGCTAACATTAGCTACATGGAGCATATAATGGGCCAGGAGCTGAGCCTCAATGATTATCATTACTTTACAAAAGCACAATTTCAAACTTTATTCACTGATTTGGGGGGAAATGGGTCATATTTTATGGAGAGAATGCTCTCTGGTTTTCATCTGATGTCCTCCAGCTCTGGGTCAGAGTTTCTGCTAACTTAGCTGCCGGCAACAGGAGTTTCCTCAATGGAAGCATAGCTTTATGTGTTGCTAAAGTAGTTAACCGCTTTTGTCTTCTGTCGTCAATCCTCTGTTGGTCTCAGAAGCTGTGTTTGGACCTAGTCTCACTATGTTTACAAAGCTGGAAGAGTCAGCCAGGTTAATGGACTGTCTTTAGCTGCATGGTTGTGGTGGTATTGTGTTAATGCTCAGTCAACACTAGTGGCTACTGTGACAAGTCCCTCCCTAACTGCCTTTTTTTCTTTTTTTTTTACAGGAAACATGTAAATATGCAGAAGCAAATAATGCTGTTTTCTGTTTTATAAGGACTTGAAGGAAAAGGCACATTTGCAACCCTAGCATGCATGCACCTTATGAATATGTGTGTCAGTCCATGTCTTTCCATTGTATTATCATGTATACACAAGTGTGGGTTTTTTTATGCTTGTGTGTGCTTGTCTCTGCGTGTGTGCGGATCTGAAAGGTCTGCATTATCAGCCTCTTGGCAACAAGCAAATGGAGAACTACTGAGTTCTGTTCTGTCTGTTCATCGTCAAGGCCCTGTCGCCCCGGGTTACAGGGTTGCTAGGGGATGGATGGACAAACTGGCATCACCAAAGTGCCAGTTAGGCATGTGGGCGCTCCGTATCCTGATCTCCTGCTCTTTTTCATCACCCTCCTGCCCTTCATGTTGTACCTGGAGAAGCTGGTGTATTTACTTTACTTTTATAAATGTGTAGGCTCAGATTTTTATTTGAAAATTCAATTGGTTTTCAAAGGAGTCATGAGGCTTAGACATAAAAGCAGTGATGCAATAAAGGAGCTTTCTCAGAGCACAGTTTCTTATGAACAAATCAGTTTTCCTCAGTAGGTGCGACTCAAAGAGGCACTCCACCAACAATGATTTTCAGACGTTAATGCTGACTCTAATACCAAACGATTTGGGGATTAGCGAGCAAAGTTTGTATTTGGCTGTCTGTTAAATAAAACCGCTGCATAAACAGGGTGTGTTCTGTCCTGGCAAACAGGAAGTGAGCGTGCTGTTTCATCTTCCTCCTCCAGTCTGACTCCAAACCAACCCAGGGATTTTTATTCTGTCACAATTAGCAGTTGACAAATTGTACATTTTGAATGGAGTTCCTGTTTGTTTCCAATTATCGAGTTGTCATAGTGATGAATGCGCATGTTTGTGTACAGAATCCTTTTAATAGACTGTGTGTCATTTATTATTACTAGTGCATAAATAATCATGATGCTGCAGCGGGATGGATGTTGTTTTAGTTGTGGTTGTGGAGCGTGTGTGTGCGTGTGTTTATGTGTGTCTATGTGTGTGTGTGAGAGAGAGCTAGAGAGGAAAGGAAAGGAGTGGAGTGGAGGTTTGAGGCGCCAGCAAAGAGGATATGTCTGGCAGCTGTGTCATTTCGTAGAGTAAAGGATTATGGGAGAATTACAACGAATGAGCAGGAGGATCCACACACACACAACTTTCCCTCCACAGCGTGTGTGTGTGTATTGAAGAGTGAGTGAGTGTGTATCGTGTGTTCGTCATCGCTCAGTTGGCTGCCAGTGACTCGCTACTGTGGCATTCACAGCAGCTGGCACTGCTTTAGTCACAGTCTACCTGGGACTTCCGGCAAATGCACACACAAAACACACACACCCATATCACACCAAATCAGTGCAGATGTGTAAAAAAATGTTAAATGTTCATCTTCAGTAAAGCTCTGCAAAGAAGGGTGACAATAGATTGTTTACTTTGTGTAAGCCTACGAAATAAGGAGAGGTAAACAGAGGTTTCTTGCCTATAATAACTATTCCTTTAAAGTACAGTTACTATAGAATTATTATAGGATTATTTTAATGCAGTAGTAGATTTTTTCAGCTGGCACTTGAATATGACAGCAGAATGTGAGTTGTTGCATTAACTTGTCACAAGGCCGAACTCACACAGACACACAAACACACACGCCCCAGACACACTCCGTTGATGTCCAAAGCCAGCCAGTCATCAGGGATAATGGCTGTGTAATGTGTTTTTGTTTTCTTTGTGTGAACGTGTCATCTCTCATCCGCTCTGACGCCACACTTCAAGGTTGTTGGATACCCGGCGAGGCATCCCTCATCTCATCTGAGGCCGCCGTTATGCATTGTCATTTTTACAGCCTATTATTGGGACACGCCGCTTTGGTGCGACGTGGCCTGCCAAGCGATAACGAGACCTGGGGAAGGCGTCCGACCTCCGAACATCAGGAGGGGTGTTAACAAGCTTTTCTCAATCCCTCGGGTGTATGTCATGCAACACACACAGATGTGCGGTTCCACACTGATTCTCTCACATGATCGCATAAATCAGTTGGATGGAGCGAATATAAACACGCAATTCAGAATTCATTCACTGCTGACTGGAGGGTAGTCAGACTGCTTTAGTTGTGATCAAGTTGTGATCTTGCAGTATCACAACTATTTTGGTCATACAATTTTCCCTGTGCATTCTGATATGAATAGATTGATTGATTTACATTTTTAAATTTATGTAGGTTTAATATTCTTCATAAGTCATCAACGCCAAAAGTTGTGCCCTAAAATAACATACAGTATTTGTTATGACAGTTAAATACTAGTCAATATATAATGATAATATACAGCAAATGGTTTATTGATTAGGGTGTCATGTGTCCAACCAGGCATCATGTTATTAGGTCTGGGACAAAAAAAATGTTTTAATTATTAGGTAGTCTAACAGTTATTTTCTCAAACACCCAATTAAATATTTGGTCTATGAATAGTTAGAAAATAATGAAACTAGAATTAACCACCTCACATTCAGACACCAGTCAGTCAAGTTGCAGTTTGCATCCATGTCTGTCCAGACTCATAATGTATGTAGTGAAAATTTTGAAGGAATTTAGTAAGTGCTATGAAGTGTTTTTTGGGGAATGGGAAAATTGAAGTTATTACTATACTGATGAATAATTAATAATGATGAATGTTGTCTTTACTTAGAGACTTTTTTTTTTTTTACAAAGGAGCACAAAGGACTAATAGAGAGCTGATCAATATGATGTCACAGTGACGTGTTTTGAGAGGGCGGCCGGACAAACAAGCCTCTGCGCTGGCAACAGTGCACAATAAAGTTTGGAGACAAAATGCTGATTTCAGTGGGACTACTTCAGGTTTCTTATCTTGTCTGACCAACCCTTCAAAACACAAATATATTCAACCTGCTTTCAGAGAATGAACATGTGGATTTTTGCCATTTTTGCTTACATGATTAATAAGATGTCAGAATTGTTGCCAGTTAATTTAAATCATCCCAGTTCTAGATTTAACCTGAAAACACCTGCAAACACCAACTCTCTCTTCCAGTATCTCTTGTGACCTTCTACTATAAAAAACTAATGTTTAAATATTCTACAAGGAGTTTCTAACTGGTTATTCTAACTGATGCCTCTACTGTCTACATAACTTTCAGCGAGAAAATTTCTATGTAGTTATTCTTAATGGCTCTCAGTGGGTCTGATTCTCCTTGAAATCAGATGAAACGTCTGTGTTTACATTTTCCCAGGCAGTGTACAGGGAGTTACAGTGAGTAGCACGTTAGAAGGAAGCAGGAGGAGATTTTTCTTGAGATGCTTTTATTTTTGACGTTATATTTTGTGGTCATGATGGTGGAAACACTACCAATTTTCTGCACATGGGCCTCCAAAATCAACAAAATATTAAAGCTCTTTGTAGCCGTTTTAAAAAAAAAAAAAAAAAGCCATAAAACTGTCTTTGACCATAAAAACAGTCTTTGACAGCAAAAGTATCAGTGCTTGTTTTTCTGTCAGTGTAATCATTGTTTCAGCACTACTTGTTTTTAAGAAAACTGGATGGACAGACACATAGGCATGTCCAAGTCAATCTCCGTTATGTTTTAAACCCATGCATTCAAACACAGAAAGACTCTAAGCTTGGCTGCACTGTCAGCAGTTCCTCTGCATGGGTCAGTGCACTAATGAACACCATGTGCGCTGCGGGTTTGAGTCCAGGTTGTAACATATGTCCCATATCACACCTTTGTGCACATCCTGTCTTTGCTGTTGCTTCTAAAGTTACAACCAATAAAATCTATATTCCCCGAGAGACGATGTGATGCTCCACTCAACAAATCCCAGGATCAGGCTCTGGAGCTCATTATTGAATCATCATATGGATCAACAGCTCCACGTGTCGATTAATTATTCATAGAGAATCTCTCTGAGGCGAATAACAAGTACCTCTTTGTTCAGTTAGGACTTTGTACGTTTGTAGAACATCAGCTAGAGATCTATCATCAATAACTGTATATTACGAGAGCTTTTAGTCTATCAAAGGTGCGGAGATTATTCTCAGGTGGGAAAATTGAGTCTCCCAGCAGCTTGTTGTGCTTCAGCAGTCAATTCATGTCTTCCTCTACTTCCCTTCCACTGTATCTCTTTCATTTCCTCTAGAGGATGAGGTGGGGGCTTTTTGGACCAACTCCAAACATCTGTCATAACTTTCTTTACCTTTACGGATGTGCACATGAAAGGGCTCACAGCTTGACACCTCTTTTACTGTTGCAATCTGGATAACTTAAAGGGATAGTTCAAATTATTTGATGTAGGGATGTATTTTATATTACCTACAGAAGATGGAGGTTGGCATGCCTCCAGTTATTAGAAGCAGAGATGGGGCACCAGCACAGAAGAAAAGAAAAAGGTACTTTTGTCACTTAAAAAGTCTACTTAAAAAATCAATAAGTGTACGCTATATTTAGAGCATTTCCACCGCTTTATTTTTGCTGTCCGACAGACAGACAGACTTTTTTGACAGGAAACTGCGATTATACAAGGCAAATTTCACTCTCTCCAAATAAACCAAACCCCAAATAATCTGACCCTTTAAAATACCGAAATCACACAGTAATACAAACAAACGAACAGATTGAGGTAGCAGTAGATCAGCAACTCCTGTGTTCCTGGTAAAATGAGGAGTAAGTGATATTTGACTTATACAGTATAATCCTGTCAGAAAAGGGAAAGACAAAGTAAAACAGTGAAAGTATTCTAAATATAGTGTTCACCTGAACTGATATTGTTTTTTCTTATGCAAACCCTTTTTTTTAACTGGCTAAAATGCATTTTGTTGGTTTACAGCAGTTGATTGCTTTGCTAACATGATGGAAGCTCCTCCCTCGTTCTCCTAACTCTGAGCGTGCTGACTGACATCTACTGTAGATAATACACTGACTATCGACAAATGCTTCATACGACCCCATATCAAATTATCCAAACTATCCCTTTAATGGCCCTTAATGACTATACAGTGAAATATAAGGCCAATATAACCACATGAAGAGTGTTGTTTTATCATATTGATTGTCTCTCTTCTCTCCTTTTAATTAATGGAGTGAGAGGATCAATGGGGAAGGTGCTTTTGAAGCTAAGTAATACTTTATATGTGGTAGTCTGTCAAGAAAGATTGTTAGTAATGATGAAAAGAACCTTCCAGTCTGAGCAAGTTTCCATTTTCTTCAAATCCTGCAGTATTTCTTCACATTTTCTTTGATTTGAGATCCTGGAGTTACTGAGAGAGAATTCACTATTAAAGAGTAAAAATACCTTTGACTTTTCCTGCTAGGTATGAAAAAATTGTGTGATCTTTTGTGGCTTCTATATTTCCTCTGATGTGTTTCTTTTCCTCCAACTGTGAGGTTTTTCTAAACAAATGTGTCAGCCACTCTTGCAAACAAAACACGCTATAAAAGGACTTGAAAGCTGAAATGAACAGTTTCTCTCTCTGCTAAAGAAAGAAATCTCCAACTTGAAACAATGGGAATCCACCCCTCCAAACTTCAAACGCCTCGGGTCCTTTTATTTGCAGCAGTTGTGGCAAGTTTGGCCACAGAAACACAGGACGCCACCAGCTGTTTATTAGTGGCCTGTCAGCAGAACAATAGCTGCAGTGGCCACAAGCAGAAGGAAGGCTAACTCTGCTAAGCTACGCAGCAAGACTAGCCACAGGACAAGGCCAAGAGAAGCCAAAACACAGGAAATTAGCTGCTGTTTACTTTCGCTTGTCTAGACTTGTTCCTACTAATTAAGTGCAAAGAGCCCCCTTGTGAATTTCTGATCTCAAAGGAATGAACTTTCAAGGTTAGTGTCGGCCGGGTGTTTCATTGTTTGTGCTGCTTTTGAAATGAGGCAGCGTTTGACCCATTTGTGGCCCCCAGGACTGTGTGCCGCGGCGTTAGCCCTACAGTAATCCCCGCACGACCCAGAAAGTCCTTTCTAGAGCAGCTGGTTATGTGGGCCATAGGCCTAATAACACAACAATGGCGTCATATGGCTGAGAAAGTGTAAAAGACAGCAGGGGTTTGGCAACTTGCTGTGCATTATTAAAAGCAGCATGTCCAATTCATGCCACTGACCACCACACGACCCCTGAAGTGGAGCTCTGCTACAAGTGTAATTGATTATAGTAATCTGAAAGCAGCTAAAGTGGATCCTGGATATGTGAACTGTCGCTGAATGATGTGCCTGAACACACACGCTCACACAGGATTGTAGACAGTGTGGTGTGTGTGTGACCCAGAGGGTTTTATTAACCAGAGAAGGACCAATGTCACTTATCTAAGCCATGCATAGGATTAGAATGAAGTATTGTGTATGTGTATACTTATGTGTGTGTGTGTGTGTGTGTGTGTGCCACAAGCGAGTCGTGGGAGATAATAAGAATAACACTGTCTGACTTTTTCATTAAATATTAGTGCCCCTGGTTTAGCTTCAGCTGAAATGTTAATGTCTTCAGTATGGTCGAGTGCAGCTGCATCAGTCTACCCACATCAGTGTGGATATAGTAACAAGTTACACTGCATGAGTTAAAAAGTATTTTATTTAAAGGACGAGTACTTTCCATGTGCCTTTTTTAAAACTGTACTTTTACTCTTTACTCAAGCATATTTTTGAGCCTGTAATCTACTTTTTGCCATTTATACATTTGTTACATCTAGACTGCTCGAAAGCGGGGATTGAGTGCAGGGGGGTGGGGAATGTGTGAGGAGCACCCGTACAAGTTGCCAACTGCCTGGAAGAAAAATAAGCACCATCTTTCATTGACTGCTATGTGATAAGTAATACCCAGAACAATTAGAGGCAGCTTCCAGTGACAATCATAAAGTGCCTCCTGAAAAACACTCATGCTGTTCAAAATTCCTCTTCAAACCTCCACAGGGACATTTATAACTATTCTGCATTAAAATATGTAAAAACACTTGACCTGTATCATATATTTTGTTGAGTTGTGCACTTACATAATCCCAAATGTTTCCAACAATTTTCAAACACTTAGAAATCAGTATTTTATTCAAGGTAACTACTAGCTGCTATAATTAGCACAGGATACATCAGATCGATTTCCATCAGCTATGATAGTTCGTAGTCCTCGGCAAGATACTGAACCCCAAATTGCTGCCAGTGGTTGTTCCATAAGAGAGAGAGAGTGTGTGAAAGGGTTTTCTATGGTTGTAATTGTACTAAGATTTTTCGTACTCTACCCATCACAGCCCATGATTCTGTAAGAATTTGAACACTGGACATTTAGTGCAAAACAAAAGGGTGAAGCTTGACATGTTTCCCAGCATGCAGCTGCATTCCTGGAGCTTCTCATGGGGCATTTTAGAGGACGGTGCGAGGACAGAGGGGGTAAACCAAAAGGACAGTCCCAACAAACTGCACTGTTCTCTAGGGTATCTTTTTCCAGATGAGGCCGTCGTCTCACGGCCTCTGATTAAGCACTTTGAGGGTGTGTGTATGTGTGTGTGTGTGTGTGTGATTGTGGGTGGCCTGTTTACATTCCACTGATTCCTCGCGGGAATCCCTGCTCTCTATCCTCTGACTGTTCCCCA
>JAJHUR010137142.1:0-33337 GCA_027495735.1 Lutjanus campechanus | reverse complement strand
GCATTTTAAAATAGATTATTTATTGATTTTTTACAAAAAAAAACTTCATGTCTGCGATTACATATTTACATACTGAAATACTTCATAGATGATGTTCTAATCTGAACTATAACTCTTTATAAATATCACTCAGTCTTGAGAATTGGGACAACAGCGTATTTTTAAGGGGTTTTGATTTTTACTCTTAAATTATGCTGGAAAATATATTTAAAAAGATCAAACTCTTGTCTATTAAACCTTGTAACAGGCCAGCCTCCTTGTGATTGAATTTTTTTGGCAAATGCAGACGTCAACTCTGTCAGTTTTCCATATGTTTCGTCTTACAGAGTTGACTAAATGTTACGTTTTCATTTCACAGCATAGTTGTAGTGCTCAGAGTTTTCTTAATGTTAATAAAAATACACATTTTTAAACCATAATTCTTATTTAGCTTTAGGTCTATGTTATGGTTGAGACAAATCTGACAGTAATATTATTTAATTAATTTGTCTAAAAATAGAAAGTTTACCAGTGCTTGAGCAGTATTCCTGCCTTGTTTAAACTAGGAAGTGAGACAGGGGTCCTTAGGGTATAGTTAACCCTTTTCATGCCTGATATAATCATGTTTTTGTACAAATCTGATGGAGATGATGGAAATCTGGCCAACAGTTTCATAAAAAATGGATTTTAAAACAAAGATGATTATAAAAGTAAATGTTATACCTGTGTTATCAGTAGGTATTTTGAAGGCTTTTAATACATATTTAAATTGTTTGAAGTTGTGAATTATTGTCTGGGACAAGGCTGTTTTCTGGCACAGAGCAAGTTTAGAAATTAAAAAATTAGATGAACTTTACAGCAAAGCAAAACATTTCATAAATTACATATATTTCATACATATAAATCCTTAAAGAATACACTCACCAAAAAGTTGGAATTAGAGTGTTGGTATAAATAATTTTAGATAATTTTACAGGACATGGTTTTCCTCCTGCCAGTCAAACATGCATCCCACACATCACGCATTAATGGCTGAAAGCGGCTCTCTTTACATGGGTATTACGTGTTGACATGATGCACACACTTGCATATCTAATCTCTTTGTAATACGTTTCTCCTCTAACTCAGTAGAAGTGTAAAAAAATAAAGAGGCTATGTTGAATAATTCCAAGGGACATACATGAGGGGTTCCCCGATATATTTTCTATCTTGTGAGGGGTCCTTGGCTGAGAACCTCAGGTTTAATCCTGAGAAAATGTCAAAGAAATTGTGAAAAATGCTCATTGCGATTTCCCAGATCCCTAAATGACGTCTCCAAATCGCTTCTTTTGCCCAACCAACAGTCCTTAACCCAACGACTCTTTATTTACTGTCATAGATGATGAAGAAAAGCAGCAAATCCTCACGTTTAAGAGGGTGGAACCAGCAAATGTTTGACACCTTTGCCTGAAAAACGACTGAAAACAGCCGATTACAAAATTAGTTGGCAACTAATTTTGTTTTGTTTGACAAATCGTTGCAGCTCTGTCAAAAAGTAGCTCTAGGTTAGGTTTTGATAGAATATATCTAAAATTAAAAAAAAAGGAAGACAGGTTCTTCTCCGTGCAGCTGTGTGTGTGTGTGTGTGTGTGTGCGGATCCTGAGGTGTGACAGTCAGTCAGTCAGGCTGGTGGTCTTACCTTCAGCTCCAGCAGCAGCAGCAGCAGAGACACAGCAGAGGTATCCAGAGAGAGGCTGAGATCCTGCACGCAACACTGGGTTTGTTGTTCAACTATTGTTTCCCGTCCAGCTCCTCTCTCCTCCTGTTCTTACCTCTCTCTTTCTCTTTCTCTCTCATACACACACAGATTGTCTGAGCGCTGATTCTCTCCTCCCTCTGTCTCTCTCACCTCCTCTCTCTCTCTCTCTCTCTCTGTTCTGTCCCACAGTCACACTCTCTCACTTGTCTCAAACAGGGAAATGAGCAGACGGAGGGAGCAGCCTGGATGCTCTGCCTGTGAGGACCATCGTCACATGTGGATCGTGACACAGCAATCGTATATCATACGCCCTTTCCCTCTCTCATTCTCTTTCTCCCTCTCTGTCTCTCTCTCTCTCTCTCTCTCTCTCACACACACACACACACACACACACACACACACACACACACACACCAGCTGACGCACCGACACGCTCCACAGCGGCAAATGGGAATTCCAGCCCTGGACGGCTCTGCTCGGCCCATCAGGAGAGAGCTGACCAAAAGCTGCAGCCAGTTTTACGAGGTCAGGGTTATAAAACTGTTAGCAGATTTAGTTTATTTAAAAACAACTGGCCCCTGTGGCCCTTCCTCTTCACGCGCTTTCTCCTGCCATTACATGAGGGGAGTGGGGGTGTGCAGGTGGGGTGGCAGAGGGGGAGGAAGTGAGGAGAAGAGGAGTTAAACGGGAGGTTGAATAACTCACCTCGGCGATCTTCTCTCAATGGGAACATCTGTGCTGCAAGTACAGTTAAAGGGATAGTTCAGATTATTTGAAGTGGGGTTGTGTGAGGTACTAATCCATAGTCAGTGTATTATCTTCAGTAGATGGCGGTCAACAATCCCTTGCTGTCAGACAGCCTTTTCTGATGGGAAACTATAAGTAATATAAGCCAAATTTCACTCTTTCAAAACCACCAAACTCCTTTAGGAAAATCACTAATTTGACCTTACAGGACGAGTTGCTGGTCTACATCTGCCTTGATCAGTTAGTTTGTTTGTGTGACTTTGGTGAATCCAAACTAACCTTTTAAAACACTGAAGTCACACAATAACACAAACTAACTAACCAGTCGAGGCAGCAGGAGACCAGCAACTCCTGCATTCTGTGAGGTAAAATTACTGTTTTTGTGAATGAAGTCTGGTGGATTTGGAAAAAGTGATATTTGGCTAACATAACATAACTTTCCTGTCAGAAAAGGCTGTTTGACGGCAAGGTAAAGCAGAGAGAATATTCTAAATATAGTGTACACTTGAACTTATATTGATTTTTTTAGGTGGGCTTTTTCTTTTAAAGGTGTAATATGTTAGTATTTGAATTAGAAAAAATCTTCATTGACACATTTTCATGACTGAATATCAAACTGTCCTCAAAGGAAAACACAAATTAACATTTTTTTAAAGTTTATATTTGGAGGACCCATCCACGTAGCCACCTTTCTAACTTCTAAAGTTATTTTCTCTTTCAGTTACAAATATATAAAATTAATATTTCTCAGTCTGTATTATTACCTTATTAATATTTTGAATATTAAGCCTCTAAGATTGAATTTCTTTTCCAAAACTGTACTTTTAAGTGGCTAAAATATGTTTTGCTGCCGATCCTGTCCACAGCACTGCCTCTGCAACCGCCATCTACTGTACCTCATACAGCCCCACTTCAACAGAGCCAAACTATCCCTATCCCTATACTATTGTTGGACGACTGTCCACCTGCAGGCTAAGTGAAAGTTATATATATGTTGAATAAGTCATAAGAAAAACAAAAGGCACAAAGCATGTTCAATTTCACTCAGCATAAAATTTATAACCAAGAAGTCTTTCCTCAAAGCGATGCATTCATCACTCACTTTTTACAAATATACAGGACCCAGTGGGTCACATGTTAGTGCGAGGCTCTTGGTGGATATTTCATTTTGGATTATTTGTCTTCATCTGTAAACAATTATGTGATGGTGCTGTGCCTGTATGTTTGGAAATGACGAAAACAACAGCAATGGAGCCCAGCACAGAGCAGATCCAAACTATAACAACCTCATCCGTCATTCTCACATGGCTCAACATGAAGACAGACACCCCTGAAGGTATGGGCTCAACAATGAGGATTGCCTGGGGCAAGTGAAATGCTTACTGAGCGAGGCAGCTGGATTCGCAAGATCACGAGATCACGCAAGAATCCATCTTGCCAGGCATTAAGTTATCCGTTTGTGTCCGCACCAAAAGTAGTGCAGCCAATCAATGTCCCAGGAGGGACTACTGGCAGCTACGGACGTGGTTTTAGGTGTGATGACAAACAGTGGCAGTTCCTGAAGAGGTTAGCATAGATACTGTGAAAGCATCAGTTATATCAGAACTGGAGAGTATTTCTTAGTTGAAAGAAGAGCAAAGAACGGCACTGAAGGTTTTTCTCCATGGAAAAGATGTTTTCACTGTTTTCCCAAACAGCTTTGGCAAGAGTTTGATCTGACTCATTAAAGTTAGCCCGTGTTAGATGTGATAGATAGATGATTCATCCAAGTACCTGCCAAGTGTTCTTTTGAAAGTACCCTTTCCAAACAGTTTCTAAGGACGACTTCCCGGATGGTTCTGTGTAACTCAACATCTGACACGTCAGGTTAGTAAAATGCCACATCGGGAAAGTGGTAAAAAAAATCATTTAACACTTTGTTTTTTGGAGCGGTTGATTGAAGTAGCTGAGGAGTGAGCCATCTCGCTTCCTTCTCATCTCTGTTAGGAGCTGCACATGCACAGTATCGACTGGGCACTCATTAGACAAAGTTTAAAAGCTGAAGCAGAAGTAAGCATTTCAGTTATCCTAGAAACAGGGGTTTAGTTGGGTAGACGATGTGAGCTAAACTCAAACTGTGCAAAAAGAGACAAAGTCCCTCCACTCCTCGTCAAAATGATGAGCAAGAGTTGTTACTACCTGGGTATGAAATCTCACAGGCATCATAGTCTTTCTAATTCCGTATCTGAGTCTGACACTTCAACAGTTTTAGAACAAACAGCGACTTTCTTGACTGTTAAAATAACAAACGTGTAGATTTTTTCCATAGTTAGGTCCCATGGTTGAAGGGGAGGGCTGCTGACAACCTCTCCTCCTGGACCTTGAAGGTGCTTGTGTGAAACATGAATGCAGACGCAAGTCATGTAATCACAAATCTATAACCATGTATCATGTTTCAAGAAATGCAACTTGCTAGTTCCAGTTTGTTATTATTTGATAACTGCTAATAAATAAAACCATTTGTAAAACTGACTTCATGAAAGTAGATTTCTGACTGGGCAAATGAAAACAAAACATTAAAGGAACAAACTACAATGAATGGAAAGCAAATAATCTGAAGTGGCAAAAGTACAAACATTCTTTACTCAAGCAGAAGTACAGATACTTGAGTACAAAAGACTCAATGTACTCAAGGTATAACAGTGAAAAGCCGCCATCTTTTATGACTTTTTTTCATCATGTCACATCTTTTTTATCTTGTTACATCTTTTTCATAATTTTTTCTCTTGTTGCGTTGTTTTTTTTCTTGTTACGTCTTTTTGGCTTGTTACGTCTTTTATGTTGTTTTTTTATGTTGTTAATTTTTTTCATCTTGTCTTTTTGTTGTTTTTGTCTTATGTTGTTTTTTTGTCTTGTTGCATCTTTTTTTTGCCTCGTACATCATTTTTCATCTTGTTCCATTGTTTTTCGTCTTATTACGTCTTTTATATTATTTTTCACCTAATAACTTTTTTTAGTCATATGTAATTTTTGTCTTGTTACATCTGTCAGGCATATGCACTAATGGATACACCATGGAATCATCTTTTCTATGTATTATTGTCTCATCCATTTAGATTGAAATCAGTCTTGTTGGGAAGGCGGCGCAGTTTAATTCCCCTTAAATGTATTTAACTTTAGTTTTAACAAGCCTGTTTTAAAAATATAAGGAGTAGAAAGAACAGATATTTGGGGAGTAAAAATAAATACTCAAGTAAAGTACAGATACCTGAAAACTTGACTTAAGTAACCAATTGTTTGCACTTAGTTGCCTTCTCTGCCAATAATAAAGGAGCCATTACTGTTACCCTGAGACCAGAGCGGTTATACCTCCTCTATGCCTTTGCATGCAATTGCTGGCAAATTATTGCGATATATTACATCAGCATTTCTGGAATGTCAGCGTTTGTTGTGGTGGTTTATTTAACAGTTGAGGTTACCAAAATAAGCTGTGTGATAGCAAAAAATGGCACTGGTGGTGAAGGTATAATCTTCTAATTGGGCTGTGGAAAGAATTCAGACGAAAAGAAGAACACAGCCAGACAAATAAGTCAAATCATCCAGTGTCTGATTACTGAGGATGCATTCTTTCAACATGTTTCACACAGACTGGGGGCTGGGGGGGTGGAGGCGCAGGTTGGGGAGGGCATGACATGACAAACTAACATATTTTTCATGGCCTGATTAAATACGAAAAGGGCGGTCAAACAGTGTGGGAATAACAGTGAGTGCAGTGCCAAAATAGGTGAAAAAATAACATGAGCTGTGTGAGGCTGACAGCACATGTTCAGATACTCATTGTATCACACACACACAAACACACACACACAGGTTCTGGTATGCAGTCAAAACTCTCGGGGGAAATAAGGGGAGTGAGCTGCACCACACTAAGTAGGGCTTAGTGGGTCAAAAGTTTAAGAAGCACAATTACCTGAAAGACCTCGGCTGACCCCCAAATTTCTCACCTTCTGTTCCCTCACAAATGCACACACACACACACACACCTTCGACAGAGGCGATTTACAGCCGGCAGCAGGAGAGGGTGAAAACTTATACACCACCAACAGGCTCCTACAGAGAAACAGAGTGAGAGACCCACGTAAGCACAGTTTGTATTTTGATTACACTTTCAGGCATTGTAAATGATCACTACTGCGAACAGTGTCAAATTAAATGGTCATAACTCACCTGGACAGAATCTGACCGCCTCTCCTTGGCTCACTCAGCTTGTGTCCACATGAGAGGTGGTGACAGGGAGTGAATGGCTTCAGATAATGTATCATAATATCACATTAAGAAAATGTTCAGCGAAGCCAAATGTGAATCCCATATGCGGAGAGAGAGGGCGGGTGGGGTGAGTGAGGGGGAAAAAGCCCAGAGACAGAAGATATATTGAGCAAAAGGAGGGGATACACCGAGATGACATACCGCCGCAAAAGCAGCTTTCTGACAACTTGTAAAAACGCTTTCACTTTCTGTAGCAATCGTGGGTAAACGGACAGTAATAAAAAGCTAAGTAATGTTGTCCCTGTGTGACAGCCGTTGACAACTGCTGTAACTTGCTTTTTAAGATTATGACAAACTCTTTACTCCCTTCACTATATATCCAATTCTCAACTTGGAAACTTGGACACAAGTCCATCGAACTAAAATGGAAGGAGTCTGTCTGTCCCTCAGTTTTCTCAAAAACCGTTCATCTGATCAACTTCAAACTTGGCAGATGTACAGCTGAGGACTCAAAGACATGCAGTGTCGAGTGTGAAGTAGTTTGAACGAGCGGTTCTTGAGAAAGCAAAGAAACATGGCCCTACAGAGCCAGAGAGACGTGCTAGACCCAGCAGTTCCAGACCTGTAGTTTAAAGGTTAATTTGTGCTTCGTTCGCATAGGAAAATAGATACATCTGATACATCTGATCCATCACTGCCCAAACACCTCAATGCATCCTTTAAATTCACATGGACGTTAAGCCATAGATCTACTGCTCATAGTCAAAAATAACCCCAAAGAAGAAGAGGAGGAGCCAAAAGTTTCTGACAACAAGCATGACAATGCTGGAAGAGAGTGTACTAGATGGTGGTGGTGTGTGTCCATTAAACACACTGTGGCATGTGAACCTCTTCATTGTGTCCTGTGGTCAAGTCTTACTTGATCTATTGGCTACACTGTCCCCAGTGACTACCAGTGGTAATGCTCTGTTTCGTCCATGTCCGTAAACTTTCAGAAAAAGTGCACAAACAAAATGAATGCAGAGTATGGACAGAAGGCTCAATCTGTATTGGTATCTCGTATCGGTAAGTTTAAGCATAAATAACCTTTAGAGTTCAATTTCTAATAACATTAGTCTTTAATTAGAATGTAATTAGTTAAGATTTAGTCTTATCAAAATTTTTTATTGCGTATTTTGACATTTTAAAGGTCAAGCGAATAAAATTTATGAAGACCTGTTGGCAGAATATGGCAGAAATGGAATCTAATAAGTCTTTTCATTGCCTTGGTATGGATGTTTTATATTGACAGAGGGCGTGAGGCTGCCATGCACCCCCATGTTTTTTACAGTAGCCCAGAACGACAAACCAAACACTGGCTCTAGAGAGAGCCTTTTGTTTGTCGGTTGGCGTACACGCTTGGAAGGTGTGGGAGAGACGAGGTGTTTGCAGTCTGCAAGCTCATTACTAGATGCCACTTAATCCTACACACTGGTCCTTTTAATACCTAAAATAATTGTACATATTGCTTTTCATGTGTGCAGTGTCTTTGGTCTACATTGAATTGAGAACACCTCAGTAAACTGGCATATTGTAATATTACAGTGTTGTTAATACAGTTTAAAAAAAGGGGGAAGGAGGTGAACTGAAGAGAATTTCTTCATTGAAAGAAGAGCCAAGAACAACACTGAAGGCTTTTCTATACACTTTCACTCTTCTCCTGGCCGGCTTCAAGAGTTTGACCTGATTGGGTGAAGTTAGCTCGTGTTGGACGTGATAGACAGATCACTCCAATCACTATATTTTGAAAGTACTTGCCCATTTCCAAACAGTTTCCAAAAGGACAACTTCCCAGATGGTGTAACAAACCATGTGGTGTGTGAGGTTAGGCTGGACATGCGTACATCTAAAACTGTGGGTCTAGAACTGCTGCATCTAGAACTGTGGGGGCTTTCTGGCTCTGGAGGTCGATGATCTTGGAGAGAGCTGCAAGCAGCCACACCAAAGGCCAAGCAATCAACCTGTTCCGAACAGGCACGTCTGGTTGGCATTTTGGACCCTGTGGCTGCTCACACTAGTGATTAGACCACAGGTAAGGTTACACCCTTGGTACATCAGCGTACAAGACAGTGATGTGGCAGTTGTCCCTGTCTTGATCAAGTCCCACCTTTGCTGTAGGCAGTCCAACATGCTGTCACCATGAGCACCATTGCCTGAAATGTGACAGGACCTGACATGAGTCATCTCCTCCGCCATCTCTGCTAATCCCGTTAGCAGGGCAGGGTCACATATCACAGCTCCATCACACCTGAGTCACACATTCACTGGCCTATGGGCATGGTGCGTAACAGCAGCCATGTGCATCATTTTTCCTTTGATACAAAAGTAAAGAGTTAAATATGCTTCTCTGTCAGTTTTCAACCAAAGCACTCGGTTCTTTCCTCCAGTGCAGGACAGCCTATTTCAAGCCGGTTTGTATTATCTGTGAGAGGCACAAAGCGGCGGACTGACTGATGGTGCACAGACATTTTCAGTCTTCATTTGGAAGATTGATATCCAGCCTTATTTTAAGCTACACGAAAAAAATGGAAGGGGGCTATAATTTTGGGAGATTTATGTGGACCGGAGTGCAACAGAAAAACAGGCGTGTATGCCTCAAAAACGGTCTCCGCTGGAAGCCAAAAACCTAACAAAAAAAGTCCCATAGTTGTAATTTACAGCTGGTGTAGAATAACTTTCTCTTTTCTTGACCAGGTAGAATAATGTCACAGCAGCTGCCAAAGACAACTGATGTTTGATGATTGTACCAGGTCTGGTTTTAGAGTTCAGGTTGGAAATACAGTTAGCCAGTACAAGTGCTCAGAATCACGGACTAATGTTTAGTACAGGAATAAAACTCCGGTATCAAAGAGAGACTGCGCTTCTCAGACGGCGTTGAAGACACAGTGAGCGCAGACCACAGTGGAGCTAATGATCTTAACACTCATTTACACACAGTCATGTGCACGATATTGCATGTGGAATGAGAACAGCAGCCCTGGGTGAGGAGTTCGTGGAGAAAGACGGGATAAAAGAGACTCTGAGACAGAGATAGAGAGAGATATGGAATAATGAGAGAGCAGCTAAGTGTTTCCCCATGTGCACCTGGGGCAGTGGCTGACCCTGTGAAGCGGGGTCTAAGCCTTAGCCCCCTCTCCCTCCACCCCCTCTCTCAGTGCCAATGCCCATAGGCACTGAGGAATCACTGGAATGAGAGAGAGCGTCCAAAAACAGTCTGCTAAACTCACCTCATCTCTATAGAAGTGCCGTTACAGAGGGCCTCCAGTTTGGTCCAGACGGAGAACACTTAGCAGGCTGCTCCATCATTTCTACAGCCCTCCTGGGACACTGACGGGCTCCAATGCTAACTGACTTCTATCTGATTATGAGCCAACAGGCAGGTAGACACCAAGTTCTGCCAAGGCTGTATTCAAGAATTTGTGTCTACACTGACTGCATCATTTGAAAGCTTGTTTTCTCACAGTAATGTTACAGGTCAAGTATGTTTTATTGGCAGAATATGGCAAAAATGAATTATAATATATTTTCATTAGTGCATAATCACTTGAAAAAAAGGATTGTGTTTTTGGTACCTTAGGATGAGTCATTTATATCTGCAGAGGGCGTAGGTCCTCTTCCACAGAAGATGGCCTTTTGCTTTTTTTTGCAAGTTGGCAGTCTATGTAAAAAAATGCCAAAAATCAAGACACTGACACTAGTACTGGCTTGCATCCCGAGATTGATTGATAGGTTTTCATTCCACTGGCAAACACTATACAACAACTAAATCTTTGGTAGTAGTGTTTTCTCCATCCGTCTGTCCATTTTCTTCCGTTCATCCAGGATTGAGTTGCAGTGACAGTAGGGTATTCCAGACATCCCTCTCTCCAGCAACACTTTCCAGCTCCTCCTGAGGATCCAGAGATGGTTCCAGGCAAAAAAATATGCAATCCCTATATGCTATGTAATCCATCCAGCAAGTTCTGGATCTACACCGGGAACTCCTCCCAGTCAACCTGCCCAGAGATCCTCCAGAGGAAGGCGTCCAGGAGGCATGACGCCCAAAACACCTCAGCTGGATCTTTTTGAGGCCAGGAGGCAGCAGGTTCTACCCCAAGCTCCCTCCGGATATCTGAGCTCCTCATCCTATCTCTAAGGCTAAGCCCACACACTCTAAAGAGGAAACTTATGGCCACTTGTGTCCATGACCTCATTCCTCTGGTCACTACCCAAAGTTCCTGACTATAGGTGATCATTGGAATGGAGATCGACTTGTAAAGTTAAAGCTTTGCTTTCCAGCTCAGCTTCTTCTTCACCACGATGGTCTGGTTCAATACCCACATTACTGCTGACACCACACCAATCCACCTGTAGATCTCATGCTCCATTTTAGTCACTTGTGAACAAGACCCTTCTCCCAGCCATATCAAACTCAGCTGCAAAACGCCCCCGTGTGTGCTGAAGGTCACCATCTGATAAAGCCAACAGAACCATGCCATCCTAGTGGTGTTTTCTGATAATGTTAAATGTTGTCTACATTGGAATGTCTATAAACCATACAAGGCCTATATTTTCTGTAAGTCTATAAGTCAGTTAAGTAACACATGGTGTAGATTTCTAGCTAGCAGCAGGGGTCTAAGAATAGCAATGGTTTGGTTGGTCCACCACTTCCACAGTGAAACATCTCAATTGTTACTGGATGGATTGCCATGGAATTTTGTACAGAGATTCATGTTTCCCAGAAGATGAATCCCGCCGACTTTGATGAGCTCCAGACTTTTCCTCTAGCACCACCAGCAGGTTGACACTGTTTGCTTTTAGTGAAATGTCTTGACAGCTGTTGGATGGATTGACATGGAAGTTTGTACAGAGGTTTGATGTTTATCACTTGTCAGTGTATTACCTACAGTTGATGGCGGTCGACAACCCCCCATTTTGGAAAAGGAGTAAGAGTACTAGCACAGAAGCTAAGCAACGTAAGCTAGCAAGTTAACTCCCTTGTTCTGCGAGCTAAAATCACTGTTTTTGCCAAAGGATATTGGTGGCTTTGGTGAGAGTGATATTTGGCCCATGTAACAGCGGTTTCCCATCGTAAAAGGCTGTTTGAAGGCAAGGTAAGGAGATGAAAATATCTCAATATTGTGTACACCTACAGTGATAAAGATTTTTTTATAGGTGGACATTTTTTATGTGATTAAAACACATTTTGCTACTGACCCTGCCCACTGTAGTACATTGTTTAGCTTCCATGTTAGTGCTCCTCTCTGTTTCTCCAAACTGGAGGCGTGGTGATCACCATCTACTGTAGGTAATACACTGACCATGGAGAAGTCAGTGTACACAACAACACTTTAAAAAACAAACAAACTATCCCTTCAACTTTTCACAGCTCCATCACCAGGTCAAACTTCCAATTTGTCCAATACTCAATGACCAAATACCATCAGCAGCAGCTGTACTTTATAGTGTCAATTATCAAATGTTAGCATGCTAACATGCTAAACTATTGTGCTTCACACTGCTAGCATGACTCTAGACTGTTAATCTTGTTAATTCATAGATCAGTTTTGAAAGGAGAAATAAGTTGAATATAGTTACTCCAAAGAAATCCCAAACCAGGTTTTTAAATATTGTAAAAATCAATTGAAGCAACCAAATTAAAATATGAGACTTACACAGTGATATCAATTACTAGAAGCTTATTCAGAGTGAACTGTAGGGCCAAAAATTGCTGCTCTGGGGGAACAGTTCTGAGAAAAACAACATCTGAACGCAGGTGCTCTGTGATGTGTGTGTGTCTGTGTGCTTCCAGGTTTAGGATTTGTTGTCATGAGAAAAGAGAGGCACGCAGCCAGTAAACAGAAACTTTTCCCCTCTTGTTCTCAGATATCTGTTTAGACTTCATGGATTAGCCATGACTCCATCAGACTTGCATTAAGCCCATCACGCACATTCACACGCGTGCGCGCAAACACACATGAACA
This sequence comes from Lutjanus campechanus, assembly GCA_027495735.1. Classification (NCBI taxonomy): domain Eukaryota; kingdom Metazoa; phylum Chordata; class Actinopteri; order Lutjaniformes; family Lutjanidae; genus Lutjanus; species Lutjanus campechanus. Next base: position 20,625 of record JAJHUR010137142.1, on the reverse strand, counting down.
GCGCTTGCATGTGCGCAAACACACTCCGATCTTCTTAACCCCAGAGACATTTATGACCTTCCTGTATATCAGTTTTTATAGTGCAGCTCCTGAGCAGAGCAGCAGTAAAGTGGAACGAGGACAAAACAAGAGATTCTTTACAACAAGCCTCCATGTTCTGCTGCTGCTGAATGAAGAGAGACAACAGAAAGCAGTCACTAAAAACCACATCAGCAAAACATTGCGTGCTGCGAGGAGACATCATCAGGGAGGGTGATTCATGATGGTTTTAGCCCCGTTTGGTGCAAAGTTTGATTCACATGTTACACAACGTGGTGGTTGAGGTTCGAGAAAGAATTTCTCAAACGTTGACCGCTAGAAGATGCTAATGTCCTCTTATACAACATGTAGACCAACATCGTTTAAATTCAATAAAAGCAATGAAACGATCATGTAAATTTAACCACATCAAAGTGTTACATTACAGCCATTACAGTTTAAGGGCTTCCCTGGCCTCTGTGTCTTTGTTTAGAATATATACTGGGGCATCTTGTCTTTAAAAAATATTAATTGGAAAGAATCAAAATGGGAATGTCACAATTCACAATGTTATAAGCCCCTGTATCTTATTTGACAAAGAAATACATGTTTAAAGGTCCAGTGTGTAAGATTTATGGGTATTTATTGGCAGAATATAGTGAAAATGTAAAATAATGTGTATCATCACCTGAAAATAAGAATTGTTGTGTTTTGTTACCTTGGAAAGCACCATTTTCCATATCCATATATCTACAGCAGGCACGGGTATTCTTTCACAGAGGCCGACATGTTGCACCAATAGACAGTATACAACATATGGACAGGGTGTCCATGACATCAACCGCAGGTTTCAGAAGAGGTGAAGTAAAGCTCACAGTGTGGTGGGTCCGGCCGTCACCATCTTGGCAGTGCCTAACTCAGATATTTCCAGGTTAAACCAAAAGGAGGCAAAGAGGTGGAGTGTGGGTGTAACTAAGGTGGCTAAGTAAACCTAGCCACCAGTGATGGTAGCCACTTGTCAGTCAAAAGGGGCACACCTTTAATTATGCAAAACTTACTAAACTGGTGAAAATTCAGCACCTGAGAGTTAGCTATTGAGACCCAAACTATTTTTTTTTTTTTACCAGACTGCACAAGCGCCATCTACAGGGGGGGCATTGTGTTTTATGCCCTCCCAAAGTTCAACGATGGGGGTGCAAAAAACTCCAATCCTGAGGCAAAGCAAGAAAAAGCAGCTGTTAGACTGTAATAGACTTAGAATAGAAGTTCAATGGTGTGTAAAAGGACCACAAATAAAGTTGTAGCATGTGCTATATTATTCTTCGTATGTAATTTACGTGATGAGGCATAGTGTGTGTCTTGTGTTCCCAGCTGAGCTCACTGAGCGCTGTAACAAATAGTTAACCATCACAAAGCACCATGACCATTAATGCAGTTAGTACAGTAACTTGTGGCTCTACCATCTAAAGACCGACACAACACGGTGTCTGTCACTAGCTCTGCGTAGAAAGACTAAACAATGAGGATTAAAAGTGTGCACTGCATTCTATGCACGGAATAAATGCGCTGGACTAAGGTTTGCTGCAACATTTGGAATATCAGACAAACTTCCAAGTGAAAGCCCAAAGCTTCAAGAGCACTGGATTTATACTTTATCTAAAACACTTCTGAGTGAAATACTGGCAGAGATGTAGGCATACGATGGATTTACAACAGTTGGCTGCAGCAAAATGCGCCCCTCACTGCAGAAGGATGGCCAAAAGTTCCCAAAGAATCCATCCAAACTCTCAGACCAAGTTTTGCTTTTTAATTTTGAGTGATCATTAAATTTATTAGGCTGACTGTTTCTAACATTGCGGTGAGCACAGTGCCAGCCTTCTGCTGGAGTCGCAGCAACAGCCTCTGAATGTGAACAGAATATGAAATCTGTCTCAGCTCAGAATGACTTTGAAAACACCCACCCGCTCACTTCACTCTTCTCCTGACTGGCTTCGGCAAGAGTTTGATCTGATTGACTGAAGTTAGCCCGTGTTAGACGTGACAGACAGATGGTTCATCCAATTACCTGCCAAGTGTTTTTTTTTTGGACAGTGCCTGCCCTTTTCCAAACAGTTTCTAAAGACAACTTCCCAGATGGCTCTGTGGAATGAACCATCTGGCATGTCAGCCCAGGTGATATTCTTATATTATCTTATATGCCATGAAAATACCTAAACCAACGATGACCTGATTCTACTAATAAGATGTATTTTATTCCTGTGTAACACAGAGGCCCACTGTTGTCCAAAAACCATTAAAACACACATCGCTGTGTTTCACTGTCTAAGCTTGGTGCTGAAAGCCACAGACTGGCCGGGGAAGATGAAAAGTACTGAGACATCTCTAATACACTACTGGTTTTGGTCTTTTAACAGGATTTTCGTGATCATCCTTAATCATCCTCATCCTTAATTAACACTATATATGAATCCTGGGATGTTCTGTGCTTCATAAGATTTCAAAGAGAAATGTCGAGGATGCGACTCATTCAGTCTGCTGTTGCTGTGCCACAGAGCATGACAGGGCAGAAAATGGGATGTGTGGGTGCAAAGAGACAGAAACTGACAGGAGGAGAAGGAGCAGTGGACCAGGAGGGAGGGGGTTCCTCCCTCCCTCGCTGTCCTTCCTCTCTCACTCCGTGCTACAGGAGATAAAAAAAAGGCCAGGAAGCTGAGGCCAGTGTGCTCAGGAAGCTCCCCGCCAGTGACCGCATCGACGTCACCCTTTGTGTTTGCTGGTGTGTGACTGGGGAAGCTAATATTTTAGTATGTATGAAAGCAGTCGGAGAGGACCTGATAATGCCTGGGGTGATGTAATGCACTGTTTCTGTGCTCGGTGTGAAGGGGGTGAGGCAGGAGGCATGTGTGTAGGATGTGTGTGTGTGTGTTGGTTACATAGAGGGGATTGGGTGGTTGATTACCTAATGTTTGACTTATCCCCTTACTAGAATTTGCACCGCAGGCTCTGATTACAGTGGCGCCTCAACCTGAACAACCTGTGCCTTTTTATAGTCTAACAGTGCCACACACAGACAGACACACACATAATGAGAGTGTAGTTCTTCTGAATGTCTCCAAGTGTTCTCCTCTCTGTGTTCTCATGCTGTCCATATAAGAGATTAAACCACATAACTATCAACAACAAACCACTGACACTGCTGATGATGAGCCTCACAGCAGAGCAGTGTTTTCTAACTCACAAGTGAGTCTTAAGTTTGTGCACTCAAGTCCCAAGTCAAGTCCCAATTTAAGACAGGAAAGTCCCAAAACAAGTCCCAAGTCAAGACAGGCAAGTCCCAACTCACATCCTCAGTAAAACCTGACAAGTCCTGAGCCAAGATAGGCAAGTCCTGAATCAAGTCCCACGTCAAAACTGACAATTCCTGATTAAAGTCCCAAGTAAAGACATGCAAGTCCCGAGTCAAGTCCCAAGTCAAGACAGGCAAGCCCTGGGTCATGTCCTAAGTAAAAACAGGCTCACCAGAGTCACATCCTGAATCACGACATGCAAGTCCCAAATCAAGTCCCAAAGTCAAGACATGCAACTCCTAATTAAAATCCAAAGTCAGGAGAGGCAAGTCGCAAGTCAAGTCCAAAGTCAAGACTGACAAGTCCCAAGACAAATCTTATGTAAAGCCAGGTAAGTCCTGAATCAAGTGCCAAGTCCAGACAGGCAAGCCCTAAATCAAGTGCCAAGTCTAGACTGACAAGTCCTTGTCAAATTCAAAGTCCTTAACTTTGTGTTTAGAGTCCTGAACAAGTCATAATGCTCTCTTTACCAAACGTAATGCTGTTCAACAACAGAACTTCAACTTACCATTGCTTGTGCAACTTTAAATGTATAATAAAGTTGAGAGTTTATGTATCTGTAATTTATTACCCTTTTTTGTTGACCACCACATAGTTTTTGTACAACAAAAAAATTCTATAAAATTATTTAAATATCTTTTTTTTTTTCAACTGGAGCTCAGTAATGTAACGGTAGTTCTTCATTGTTCTCTCCTGCAACCTGATTGTATGCTGTCGGACTGGTTCAAAACAAAGTGGGTCAGGGGAATTAAGTGTCAGCTTGCTGAGAATGAATGGTGTTAACCTTAGTTAATTCAGGAAATGAAGTGATTCAGAGTACATTTTCTAAAGGTCCAGTGCAGGGTGCCCTTATAGCTCAGTTGGTGAAGCATGCGCCCCATGTGCTGAAACTGTGGGTCCTCTACAGCAGCTGTGGGTTTGGCTCCCACCTGTGGCCCTTTGCTACATGTCATTCCCCGCTCTCTCTCCAGTATGCATGATTTACGAGGGTCTATTGGCAGAGATGAAGTAAAATATTCATAAGTATGTTTTAAGTAGTGTATAATCACCTGAAAATAACACTTTGTGTGTTTTCATTACCTCAGAATGACCATTATGTTTCTACAGTAGCCCAGAATAGACAAACCAAACACTGGCTCTAGATACAGGCTTTTGTGTTTTGCAGTCTTGTAGTCACCTTAGGTTCTCCTACTCGCCTGAATGGAGAGGGTGAAATGAAGCTCACTGCCAGATGCCACTAAATCCTACACACTGGTCTTTTATATAACAGACTTTTCACCTTGGGCTTGAGGGAAGATATAAAGTATTTTCAAGTCAAAAGGCTCAAGTCCAAGTGAAGCCACAAGTCACTGGTGTCCAGTCAAAGGTGAAAGTCAAGCGATTCTGTCAAATCAAGTCTGAAGTCATCAGGTTTGTGACTTGAGACTGACTCTAGTCCAAGTCATGGCCGCACCTGTGCCTCAAAAAGATTCAAACAGGTGCTGAAGAGTGACAATAGACAATAAAGGAAATAAAATAACTCACTCTCTTTTGTCCACTTTCCTTTGTCCTTCTCTATCTTTACATGTGAGATTTAGCCTGGATGATAAAGGTCTCTGCGTCCTGAATACACTTTCTGGTGTTTGAACCCATTACAGTCCATCTTTACCTGTAGTTTCCACAGTTGTGGACCGGCAGTGTAGATGGCTTCTGTCTTGTTGTTACAGTAGACACTATAGTCAACATATAACACACATCATTCATTCCAAGGACAACTTCCCTCTTATCAACTTAGCACAGTGCTGGAGGATACAGTGTAATACCCTGTAATCAGAATGTGTGTGTGAGTGTATGCTGCCCACAGCTGAAATATGGTTCTGCTTTAACGCCTCGTGTCTTTACCGGGTCTCAGAGGGACTCATACCAACTCATGTAAACACACACACAAGCACATCAAAAAGCATCTGTGTTCTCAGAACTTTTCCCCCCTAAAGCATCAATTTTCCAGTTAACTGGATTGTGTTTGCTTATGCTTGAGCACACCATTACTGCCAGATTATTCATGTACAAGAAGACAAACAAATTGTGCAAACACATCACACCCCCTCTAGTTTTACCCATCTCCATCATGACACACAATGAAAACACAGATGCTGGTTAGCTAATGTGCCATCTTCTTTAATTGAGGAACAAATGTGTGCGTGTGTTTGTGAGGCAAAACTGTTTCAGCTCTCACTATGTGTCTGTGTTGAGGCGGCGGCTGCTGGGTCACCGTTGCTGGAGGGGAAGCCGAATACGTCCCCCAGAAGAGAAGAGTAGTTGACGTCTTTCACTGTGGCTCCACTGGCGCCAAACCTCGCATTCACATCAAACTGGAGACGACAGGAATACACAAGTAACTAAACAACTCTGACAGCATTGAAATACTTTATTGTTCAGTGTTACCAAAAAGTGATTATTTTAGTCTCCACGTTGGTTTTACTCTTTGTTGCTGTCCTTTAAATAGTTTCACTTTGTTATTGCTTCTCCGTGATAGATCTCTCCTCAGTTGTCTTACTCTGTTCAGTACTTTATACAACTTGAAAAGCACTTTAGGATAGTTTGGATTTTCTGAAATGGGTTTGCATGAGCACTTATCCACAGTCAGTGTAGAAGCAGCAGGAATACCAGTGTAGGAAGCTTAGTAATGTACTGCTGTGGACAGGGTCAGTAGCTAAAAGAATTTTAGCCATCTAAAAAATGGCACACCTAAAAAAACAAAAAAACAATATAAAATGCATATCGTCACCCTAATGAAATAATGGCCTAAGTCATCTTTTGACGAAAATGAGTTTTTGGCCTAAATCATCTCCTGATGATGCTGGCCACCTCTGGTAAAGTCCCCTTGATCCTTAGTTGAAAGGATCATACTCTTTATGCCCTGTAAGTCAATGGCCTAAGTCAAGAGGCTGACTTAGGCCATTTTATATACATTAACACATACATAATATGTATGTGTTAATGTATATAAAATGGCCTAAGTCAAATGTATAATACATTTATTGATTGGATACACTGTATGACTTAGGCAATAAAGTTTTTTGTGTTTTCCCGAAAACTTGAAAAAATGACTTAGGCCATTATTTTATTAGGTTGACGATATTATAAAAAGGGACAGTTCACCCCAAAATCAAAAATCCATATTTTTCCCCTGGCCTGTAGAGCTGTTTATCCATCTAGATTATTTTGGTGTGAGTTGCAGAGTTTTGGAGATATCAGCCATAGAGATGTCTGCCTTCTCTACAATATAATGGGATTTAATGGCACGTTTCAAAAATGAATTTGAAAAATTCAAAACCAATGTCTCTTTCCAAAATCCACGACCCGGTTACTCAAGATAATCCACAGACCTTTCTGTGAGCAGTTTCATGAAGGAACTACTTTCTTTCTAGTTGAAAGAAAGTAGTTCCGATAGACTGTACTGCAGAATCAAAGAAGTTCAATTTTTCAAATGTATATTTTTGGTGCTTTAAGCACCACAAGCCGAGTGCCATTTAGTCCCATTACATTGGAGAGAAGACAGACATCTCTACAGCTGATATCTCTGAAACTCTGCAACTCACACCAAAAAAACAAAACAAAAAACAAAACAAAAAAAAAACCTAGATGGATAAACAGCACTGCAGACCACAGGGAAAATATGTGTTTTTGATTTCGGAGTGAAGTGCCCTACGCTATATTTAGAATATTTTCAGCTTGCTGTCAGGCAGCCTCTTCTGATGGGAAAACCAGATTGCTCTCTCCAAAGAAAGCAGACTCCTTTGGCAAAAACACTAATTTTACCTCGTCTGGTGGTTTTGAAGAGAGCGATGGCTTATATAACAGAGGTTTCCCATCAGTACTCCAGCTTTTTTTTCAAAGTGGGTGTGTGCCAACCGCCATCTACTGTAAATGGCTATTGATAAATACCTCATACAACCTTTGATACAACCATCAAAAAATACAAACTATTCCTTTAACTTTTCAGTGTGTATTGAAAGTGCTAAAATTAGGGTTGTCCGTAACCTCCATTAGACTGATTAAACCTTGTACACAGAAAAACAAAGAACTTCTTTTTAACAATAGAGGACAAAGGCCATTTAGCTATTTCTATAAAGCAGGCTTTTTTTGAATTAGTCCCAAGATAGTTAAGTATAATGAATAGAAAGAAAGAAAAACGGGAAGAAAGAAAACAAGCACAGAGGTAATAAGAAAACTGGCACTACTACACAGCATCTGGGGACAGCAAAGTCCAAAAAGGCACCTAGAAGATAGATAATCAATCTGGTCTGTTAACATGATGTTTCTGTTGTGTCCTCACTACGAGACACAATACCTGTGACACCTTCAAAGGTGCACAAGGCTCATTCAGTGTGACAGTGCGTGGCTGGTATTGTTTTTAGCCTCATTCACACATGCAGCCTTTCCCAGAAATGTTCCAGCATATTCCCTGGAAAGGGTCATGTATGAACGAGAGCCAGAATTGATCTTCTGGGAAATCTGTACTGGCAGTTGAGGTAAAAATGAAGGCAGAGTTGGAAGATGGGTGTGGTTCAAGCACGGGTTTAAGTTGTAGATCACTGTATCTTATTTTTCCATCATTCCTGTCCACTGTAGGACATTAGATATGACTTCATCTTGTGACTGTGTGTCTCTGTGTGTGTCATCATGGCAAAATGTGGTCCTGGAGACATCTACTGGAGCAGAAACTGCCACAGAGACTGTTTTGATTACTTCAGCAGGTGTTAATATGTCTTCAATGTATGGCTTTGTTAAATACTTGACTCATTCTGATTGGTCAATTACATCATTGTAAGGTCTGTTATTTCTGTGTAACAGACCACTGGTATGGACACTGTTGTGTAGACTCTGGAGCAATACAATCATTTCAGAATTAATATTTTGTATCAATTTATTGATTTATTTTGCTAAGTAACCATGTAATAAGTGAGATAATGTACAGTGAACAGGTCATTATTGTGAAATAAACCCCTTCAGGATGATTCAAGACCCCTCTGCTTTGTGTCACCCTGTCAGGGTTTATTTTGCAATAATGACCTGCTCACTTTACATTATCCCTTACTTGTCAGCATGAAAGTGTCACAACCATGCAAAAAACTGCATAGGTGCATAGTTGAGATCAAAATGAAGGTCAAGTTCGAACATGGGTGTAGTCCCACCCATGAGGACTGAGGACTCATGTAAAACTGTACTACTAATGGGCTGCAATGTCAGCATGTTGGTGGGTGTCGCAGCTGGCGTGATACCCTTTGCAAGATGGTCTCTAGCTGTGCAGAGCAGCTGAGCTGAGACTGAGTGACTAGTTTGGGCGTAGAACCTGGCGAGGCAAAGAGCAGCTGGAAACCGTGAAAGAGGAAAACAGAGAATTAAGGGAGTACTGCGTCGGCACACACACTTACACACACACAGATTCAGACCACTCTCATTCTGTCCATGCGAGCCTTGGTTGTCATGCTGCGGTGTATATCTCTCCTGCTCACCTGTTTCTGCTTAGATCTGGCTGTGGCGAGGCATGCTAAATCACCATTACGCAGAAAAGAAAAGATAGAAAAGATACAAATGCAAGAGAGAAGAACAAAGGAGCTACTTCCTCTCTTTTTGACCACCTCTGTGTTTGTGTGTTTCTCTCTCTTTCAAGTCATTTTCCGTGCACAATAAATTGCCCTCCAGTCCATTTGACCATTCCTTCTCATCCACTTGATTCTGCTTTTGGCTCACTTCTCCACTGAGTCATCACAGGTAGGGGTAAAAAAAATGTAGATTGATTTTCAATTACAACTATTTAAGAATCTGTGCACACACTGTGAAATCACTTACTGTGCTTTTCCAATTCACTCTCATTTAAAAACTTTCCCCTTTCCTCTCCCCACTTTCTGCTGTTTTTGCTCCATATATACAGCTTTTGTTCCTCTGTCTTACCTTTAAGGCATCTTCGGGCAGCACAGGCGGAGCGAGGTGCTCCACCCAGTTAATGCCAGCCAGGAAGGCATGGTAGTCAATCTCATCCCCATCTGCAAACCTACAGCAGACATACATCCAGATTACAAACAGCTACGTACTATTTAGAAACTTCAAACTTCAAATAACGACAGCCGCCGCTTGATTGAAATGAAGCTATTTTGCCCTGCTTCCAATGCATCATTTTTAGTGGTCTTCAGTCTAAATGCTGCCTCACAGATTTTTCAACCATGCCAAGAAAGATTTCTGGGGAAAGGACTGGGCTAGACTTTGCAATGAATGAAATGAATCATTCAAAACCACTCTGAAAATGCAGTGCGACCTTGGAACTGTTCTACCCCGAGCAGCGCGGTGATTAGTGGGCTCTTACTTGCTGAGCAGACCTCCCAGCAGCTTCTCAGGCAGGGGAAGCTGGAAGGCCTTACAGATGGTCCTTGTCTCTTTGGTGGAGAGACGTCCGGTTCTGGAGACACAAAGAAAAGCAGAAACACAGGTATCCAATGTAAGAAAAAAACCCAAGAGGCCCTGGACTGTGAAACTATGGCTACGTTCACACTGAAGTCTCTCTGCTCAATTCAGATTTATTGCTTAGATGTGATGTTTTTTGTTTGCCTGTTCACATTAGTTTTTAGATGTGCAGTTGAAGCATACAGATTTTTGAACAGATGATAATGAAGACGTGGACAAAGAAAGACTAATTTTCAATTATTGTAACTTTTTGTGGAGTAATTTCTGCTATTTCTGTACAGAGGTGTGTGTGGATGTAGAGTTGGAGCCAGGAGTGGTGGGATTTTTACATGAATGGCTTCACAGTAACAGATTTTATCCAAAACTTCAAGATGTCAAGGGCTGCTTTTAATTACATCTGACAGCTCCTCTCCACAAGAGTCTTGTGGCAAGACATTTCAGACGACACATGTCCCCTAGAGAGCATGTAGCAGTTGTGTTGTATTGGCTGGTAACAGGGGTGGGTTACCGCACGCTGTTTAACGTCGCAAAGTCCTCCAGAATGTACAGTACATCAAATGGTGACATTTTATGTTTTAAACTGTACACAGACCCTTTCAAATAAAATAATAAATAAGATAAAATAATAAATCCAGGACCACAATTAAGTGTCCCAAATGAGAATAGAAAAGATCAGATTCTGGTGTAATGTGTGCTGTTCACACTGTGTAGATGAGGGGTCACAAAGTCAAACTGTCTTGGGGCCAGTGATGGTATTGTCATGTTATAGAGGGGCCCCTTTAACATTCATGCACTGCAAGAAAGTGCAATATTTCTGTAAATGTACTTTCTTTGTTTCTATTACTAACATACGTATTTTGGTCACACTGTCACAAAAAATGCAAACAGCTGTTTCTATACATTTCTATGTACATTTGTTAGCCTTGAATTGGATACAAACAAGCAACTCTTCTGTCCCTGCACTTTCATCAAATGCTACACAGTATGCATTTAAAACTGTAGCTTTGTCACATAACTGATCAGAAATGTCACTTGATAACTGGCTAATCTGCACTGTCACTGTGTATGTGGATAAGGGAAATATTATTGAATAAGCTTCTCTTTTCTGGACACAGAATATCAGTGAATTGCAACATGCAATCCTTCAGAACATATGATACATTGTTTTTTTAAAATTAGAATTGTGTTTTTTTTTTTGTCATACAATAGACCAAATAAACACAATCTAAAAAAGATTCCATAAAATATTTTCACACACATCACAGAGTCTAAGCATATTTTATCAAACTTTACATGACGAATTTAAGAAACCAGACTATCATAACCTTTTGCAAAACCCTGAAGTTACGTCACATTCTGGTGTTTGATCATTGTTTTTTCATTTGAATGCTTGTTTTCAGTTTCCTGAGTCTTTGAGTCAGCTGTTTCTATCCTGACATTCATCGTTATGTTGCTGCCATCTGTGGCTCACTGCTTCTGGAAATTCATGAAGCAGTTCTTCTCAGCAGTGAACAAACCAATGACAATTAAAATTTTAAAATAGTTAAAAATATGGGTATAATGGTCAGCAATCATGGATTTATACCTAAATACACAATACCAAAATGTCACAGTGCATCCATAAGGATTAGCAATTTTACGGTGTTGCCTCAAGGCAACATTTGCATTTTAACAATTTTCTATTACTTTCTTATCAAATAAATTACATTTACCTTTCAGAAATTAAGCTCTACTCAACTATTATTGTGAATCAATTTTTTCCAGACTGAAAAAGACCAGGATAAGACGTTTCCAGACCATTTTTGTGAAGAGAAATGGCTGAGCTGATCTGTGTGAGAAAGTCTCCAAAAAGGCGATTCAGCACAGCTTCCAGAGAGTAATGTGACAAATTAAAGCATTGATATTGGTTCCTTATGGTCCTGCCAATTTTTTTTTAAAGTATTGCATTATACTTGATGATGTGAGTGTAAAACACCAAAAATTGGTATGGTGCCTAGAGGCAACATCGTACCACAAGAGGGTTATTTCAGTTGCATGCTGTTGGGTAGTTTACATTGGTATGAATAAAACTAGAACAAATTTTGTGGGCTGGATTATATAATATTTTCACGTTGTGGGCTAGAGAGAGGGGAAAGGGGGGGCAGAAATGACCCCACGTATAAAGGATACTATATGGGCTCAGGAACACTTTGGAAAACCAGCAGTAAACACAATTTATTACTGCATCTACAAATGCAATGGCCATGCTGAAAGGTACATACAGGTTTTGGAGCAACATATGTTGCCATCCAGACAATGTCTTTTCAGAGACATCCCTGCTTATTTCAGCAATACACATTCTGCACATGTTCCAACAGTGTGTCTTCGTAGTAAAAGAGTTCAGGTACTAGACTGACCTGCCTGCAGTCTCCTATTGAAAATGTGTGGTACATTATGAAGCACAAAATATAATAACAGAGACCAAACAGGACTGTTGAGCACCTGAAGACGTATATCAAGCAAGAATGAGAAAAAATTTCACTTTCAAAACAATGAATGTCCTCAGTTCACAAACAAGCGTTGTAAAAAGAAAAGGTGATGTATCACAGTGGTAAACATGCTCCCTCTGTTAGGTAACAAATTCAGACTGAGACCCCTCGTCTAAAAAAAAAAGCAGATCTGAGTCTCATATCAGCAAAAACCATCAGATTTGGACCACTTTTGCCTGCAGTCTGAAAGTAGTAGGCGTCTGGACCCACATCGGGAGGCTTGTGCATTTGTGTTGGGTTATTTGGATAAAACTCAAAGAAAATACACATGCTCCTTTGAAGCTAGAATCTACTCAAAATAATCCACACTTCAGGATATTTTTATAACTTCATAAGAGCCACGGAGCAGGATCTCAAAAGTCAGTGCTGACAACTTGAACGCATATGATCAGAGCAAATATGACATCAGCAGCACAGCCTTTGTTTATATTTTAAAAAGCTACTTGTATCAATGTTATTTACAGAAAAATGTCTCAAACTATATTTGTACGATCACAGTGTGTACGTTTGTGTGTATGTGTGTGTGAGAGAGAGAAACAGAGGATGACCACAGTTGTTTTCCACAGTGATTCCAGACGGTCCAGAGACCCATTCTTGTCATTCCATCTTCATTACAGGGATGTTGATGAACAGTCTGACACTAACTGAGTGTGTCAACACAGCCACATCAACAGCTTAACCTTGTGGCTCTGCTGACCATCCATTTCAGCTGATCCACCCCATGTTAAAGGTGGATTGCAGTGCACATGCATTAGACATGCGATTTCATGCACAAAAAGAGAGAGAAGGTGATGAGCGGGGAGAAAGACACAGAGACAGAAACAGACCAATTGTGTGCGTGTGTTTGTGTCTTCTGGCCTGCAGAGCTACATGCCATACAGGTCTTCAGGATCCATCTGGTTCCAATGCTCCACTCTCACTCTGCTGGAACTAATTGTTGCTCTGAGATGTGGGGCCACTGGCTGCACGATTGATGTCTTGTTGTGACGCTATCTGCCTGTGTGTGTTTCTGCCGCAACAGTGTTTTGTTTTAAGCAAAACATCTGTGTGTTTGTGTGTGTTTGTGTGTGCCTACTTCTGTCGGTCCTGGTGTGCAAAGGCTCTGGCCATGTCAGGGAGCTCTTCAAAGTGTTTCTTCTTCAGGAAGTCCTGGGCCACAGCCAGCATCAGGCCCACGTCCACCTCCGGCTGCTCGCGCTCTGAGAAACACCGGCCCAGCACCAGCACCTCATGCTCCGACAGACCACAGTCCAGGCCTGTCAACAGGCCCCTGTGGTACACGCACACACACACACACGCACAGACAGAACACACAAAAACTGTTTAGACATACTGTGTTCACCACATCTCATGGTCCTGACTTTAAAGCTAGTATGTATGGAATTTGTCTTTGCTTCCTTTTGTCATGTATTAGTTTTGTAATATTTACATTAGCCATCAGCGCAGTTTGAAATCTAAAATTCTTCTGTGGCATCCAAACCTTTAATCACAACTCTGATCAATGCACGAGATTAATCGCACCAATGACAGGATATAAGATCCGTTCTGGTGTTAAAGTGGCAGGTCACCAAATACAGTGTAACACCTGTTAAACTATAAACTAAATAAAGATTTTTTTTGTTTCATTTATTTATTTTTTATGACTTCTCAAGGCCCAGCTGCAAGGCCTTCATTGGCCCAACAGTCGCCCACACTTTGTGAATCCCTGACCTACATCTGTTGAATAGGACAATAATTACCAAATATCATTTGTATCTCAAGAGGAAAGTCACTATCTAAGCTTCCTGACATCTATTCGCTTTCTTCTTCCTGGTTATACACAAGGAAACTAAATAAGGGTCATAAAATCACTTTACAGTAGTGTGTTCTGTCATTGTTTTCATTTTTTGAGGCATTTCTTCAAAGGTCATACAGTGTTTATATGTTGGGTTTTAGTGTGCTTCTCCCATAGACTTCATAGAACTGGAACCAAAGTCTGGCAGCAAGCAGAACATTGAATGTTCTACAGAGATGTAATGTCCCTTCCTTCTTGTTTAGTTCACTTGGCATACTCACAATTTATCTTCATGACAGTTGTCGGCATACAGTTTTTGGCGTGCACTTGAAATGCCTGGCTGGACTGTGATGACATATATAATGGCTGCTACCCAACTTGCCACCCATGGGCCAAATCTGGCTGCTGATAGGGTGCGAGGTGGCCCTCCGACCATTTTCTAATTCACAGTGAAAATAAACTGACTTGCACTGTTTTGCCCAGAAAGGAAGGAGAGACAGACACAGCAGTTTTGTGTGACAGCCTGTGCAAAGTGCATTAAAATCAGACAGAGAGCTCTGCAGGAGAGGACAACTACTGGCTGATGAGGAGCAAAAGAAATTAGGATTATTTTGATCCCACATATTTCACACCATAGAGCCTCAATATGCTATTGATTCTGTTGCTGGTAGGAGCAGTTCATGTTTATGAATCTTTCCAACATTTCAGTGACTGCATGATAGAAGAGGTTCCAGATGTTTAATGTTGTATTAACCCTTTCACATGTTCTTAGCAATTTACAGCTAAAATATAGTTGCAGATATTAAATATAGTACCATATCTGGCTATCTGTCAATCCTTGTTCAGAGTAAATATTGTTAATAAGTTAATAAGTCAATTTTGAAAAGAAAGAATTTCCAAGAAAGATGAGTCATGAGCCTTTGAATGTTGATTAATTTTAACTGATATAACATCATTTTTAATGTTTGTTTATGATGTGGCCCTTGGCCTCTTGTGATTTTGTTAAAATGGCCCCAGTCAAAGCAAGCTGAGTATCCCCGTCTTAGAGTACTGTTGTAATGTGTCGACATGTTCTGTGTTCTCAGAGGACATTAAAGTTTTCTGAGTCTACATATTATTGCAGGGAGAGGCATACTGAGCAGACTGAAGTATGCTTAATTTTACAGTATTACTTTACCTTACTGATTCAAAGGGGATGAAGCCAGTGTTGCTGGGGTCACTGAGAGCCAGAAACTTCCTGACCTCACTCTTCTTCTCCTCCGGGACTGATCGTAGTTTACTGAGGATTTTGCCCATGTTGGCTTTGGGAAACTTTAAACAATTACACATAAACACTCAGTCATTAATCACATATAGCATTAAGTAACACAACGAAAACATGAGTGCATCATAAATGCTTCAGAGTAATACACAGTGAACAGCTGAGAGGCCCTGAGCCAGTCTATGTGACTATGTTTGCTCCAAGGACCACCACTGAAAACTTATGATACTAAAACCTTCAATAAATAAATGTTAGAAAACCGCAGGGAACAGATGTTCCTCCCCACCTCCTCAGCATGCTGCTCCATGTAGTTGAGGGTGTATTCATCAGCATCCAAAAGTTGGAAGTGCTTATTGTTGAAGCAGACAGTCGCTCCAACGAACAGATCCTGAGCGGCAAAGTACTCGGACAGCTCGCTCTTAAACAGCTTCTGGCCTGGTTTCTTGACTCGACCACGCTCCAGAAACTTCCCTCCGAGCACACCTGGTGCAACATGTGTGAGAGAGCGACGGATGAGAGGGTGGGTGATTCTTAATTTGACTCATCCTCTTCAATTACTTTTTCATTTCACTGAAAATCAACTTTGGGGCAGCTGTGTCTCAGTGGTAGAGCAGGATCGTCCACTAATCGGATGATCAGAGGTTCGATCCCTGGCTCCCTCAAATCTACATGCCGAACGATCCTTCGACAAGATACTGAACCACAAATTGCCCCTGAAGGCATATCCCTCAGTGTGTGTCTGTGTATATGCTTAGTTTCTGTAGAGCAGAGGCATCTTGCATGGTAACCTCTGTCATTAGTGCGTGAATGTGACGTGTTGTAAAACAGTCCATTTACCATTTTTGAGAAGTAACTTGGTCATTGGACCACAGTTTAAAAGCAGTGGCATTTATTTTTATATCATGCTGACACTTTGTTTTGATTTTTTAATTAAATACAAATCTAAATTGAATTTAAGATGAGGCACTACAGGCAAAAACACATTTTTTTCATGCTCTGGTAAAATGTGAACTTTTGGGCAAATTTACTTTCAGACTAGTGGAAAAATATGCCCAAAATACACATTTAGATGTTTGCTTCAGTTCAGATTTCTGTTCTGGAAATTAGGGCTGCAACTAACGAGTATTTTCATAGTTGATTAATCCATCAATTATTTTCTCAATTAATCGAGTAATAGTTGTTGGATCCATAAAATGTCAGTAAATGGTGAAAAATGTTTTCCCAAAGTCCAAGATGACGTCCTCATGTTTTGCCCCCAACCCAAAGATATTGAGTTTATTGTCCTAGAGGAGTTTAGAATACAACAAAATATTCACATTTAAGAAGCTGAAATCAGAGAATTTAGACTTTTTTCCCTTATGAGATTACTTAAGCCGATTAATCGATTATCAAAATAGCTGCCAATTAATTAAATAATCAATTAATCATTGCAGCTCTACTGGAAATGTACACAAATATATTAATATTTAATTACATAAAACATAAGCATTTCAATATTTAATCATACAATTTCAGAAAACCTGCAATACAAAATAATAATAATATTTTATATATCTATATTCTGAAAGTATTTACAGAGGGGTTTGTTTATATATCATTCATAGCTTAATTTATAACCCTAAAAACATGGCAAAATGGATCTTTTATGGTGTTTTTTTTTCTCTGATTTATGGCTGTGATCCCTCTGTAAAAACCTTAGACTCTAATGCACCACAAAATGAGATCATTTTGAACCTGGCTTTATGAAATATTCAGATTTCTGTTCTGGAGATTTAAGCAAATTACAACATATTTAAGTACATACATTTGCATCTTTTAACATAAAATTTCAGAAAACTTGTATTACAAAAAATAATTTTCTTAATTTAAGTAATCAACTGGGGAAGTTTCATTGTAATATCACTTTAAAATGTTTAATCTATTCACCTGCAGTGTCTTTCTTTTCTAAAACAAATTCTATAATATATACTGTATATAGAATATTACACACGTCTTTAAAGGCTGTTTTCTTAAAATGATTTTTTTTTCTATTACTCTGAGGCAGTAGCACTTACATACTTCAGCCTTTCTGTTTTACTGCTATCTATATTCTTTAAGTTTGTACAGAGGGGTTTGTTCATAAATAAATCATAGCCTGATTTATATTCCTAAAAGCTAAGCAAAATGGATCTTTTATGGCTGTTTTTTTCTGATTTATGGCTGTGAACCCTCTGTAAAAGCATTCTCTCTGATACACCACAAAATGAGACAATTTTGAACCTGATTTTATTCAATATTCAGATTTCTGTTCTGGAAATGTAAACAAATTAGCTCATATTTACTAGATTATGCATCATTTGCATAGTTAAACATAAGATTTTAGAAAACTTGTAGAAAAAATAGCTGCCTTAACTGAAGTAATCAGCTGCAGGAGAATATGAAATCTACTTTGTATTAGTTAAACTTTTTACCTTATCTACCTGTGGTGTCCTGCTTTAATTCACAGCTCATATTGTTTTCATCATGTCATGTTTGCCATGTTGAACAGTACATGAACCCATGGCAAACTATCCATCTCGCAATGTGAAAAAAATACTGTCAAACACTGATTTACTCTGATGGGAACATCTTCATCCCTGAAAGAGTAGGTCTGTGCTCTTAACATCCTCTGTTTCATCTGTTTTTGAAAAATGCTGGACGTGGACAGTGAATTTGATAAAGCTAATGTTTACCATGAGACTCATAGATTTGCATCTGGGAGCAGTTCAGGTGCAGCTACGGTCTGAACGCTCTCACCTGAGTTCTTCTGCGGCCGTTCAAACACACTGATGGAGTCATCGCAGAGGTAGAAGGAGATGACGAACACCCTGTCTCTGTCAACCGGGTCGGTGGTCACCATCTTGGCGCGAAAATTCAGCACATTACTGTTCAGGCCACATCTAGGAGGGACAATATTCAGAGCAGAGTTGGTTTCTCTCATGAACATACAAACCTTTCAGTGTGTAATTTGATTGTGATTGTGACTACGACTCATATGACCTGTCTTTCGCCATAAATTTGCGGAAATCTTTCTGCGGGGGCTTGGGCAGCAGGCCCTGGCAGGAGCTTAGGGAGTCCTCCTCTGAGCCGAAGCCGTTGTAGGGGGGCATAGCCCTCGGGGGCTTAGGGGCCAGGGGAGTTTTGTACTGCACCGGGGTGAAGTTCTCTGAGGGGAGGAAGGAGAAGGAGAAGACAAAACACTTAAAAGAAGAAAGAGAGCCAGGAGGAGAGCTGACATGATCAGAGGGCAGAAGGTAATCCATCCAGCCCGGGTCTGGCAGTAACCCTGAGCTGACCTCTGACTGCTCCGAGTCAGATGGGACCCTCCATCACAGTGGCCTGTCACAAGGGCCTCTGCCTGCTTTACTGCTGTGACTAATGCAGCGAGCCCCCAAAACCCGCCCAGGGTGGCAGACACGTCCAGGAGCAGCTTGGGTTTCTCTTGCTGGGGTGCTGCGGTGTGCCTCCTGTGGTCCCTGGTGCCTCTCAGTGAGGAGGCACAGAGAAACAGCAGTGCTGGAGGGCTACAGGATCTTATGAACTTTTATCATTTCTTATATCCATCAACCAAGGAGTAACCAAGAGATTAAGAACATTTTATGGTCTAGTGAGTAACCTCAGTCCCGTTTTTAAAGAAATCATCACTCAGAACATTTCATTTGTTCAAACTATACAAATAAAACAAAGGTATCCTATGCCATCAGTCTCAGAGATCACTTCTGTATCAAGGTAAGAGCTCTTGCTGGTGTTTGCTCTTACTGCCACCAAGTGTTCTTATTAATGTATTGCAGGCATGAGCAACTTATGATAACAGTTATTCTTATTTACTTAGGCACGCTTAATGAAAGTGGGATCCACTTGATCTTCATCATCATCGTCTTTGCAGAGCAGAAGTCTTGTCTTGAACATGTGTTAACACTTTTTCATCAGCTGACTTTGCTGCAGTAGATTCATGTGACCAGGCTAGTAGGATTACAGTTTAAAAATAAAGAACATCATAGTACCATGCACAGTTCACACACAGCTGCCAATTCATTATCATGGCCTCTCCTGAAGAAATGCTTCACTGGGTGGAAATTTCTCCATTTCTTGTCTTAAAATCAATCAATAAATCAATAAGTTACATACAACAAAGGAAGGAACAGCTGGACAAACTAATGAATCTAACAACAAACAAAAAAACTTGACAGTTGAATATAAATGTGAATATTTTCTGCTTTTTTTTACTCCTCTCTGACAGTAAACTGAATATTTTTGAGTTGTGGACAAAACAAGACATTTGAGGACGTCATCTTGGACTTCGGGAAACCCTGATCAACATTTTTCACCATTTTCTGACATTTTGTAAGCCAAATAACTAATTGTTTAATGGAGAAAAGGACTGACATATTAATTGATAATGAAACTAATCATAACTGGAAAGACAGGCTGACATTCTTGTATTGTACAGTAAGCAGTCAGTGTCAAAAGACAAACAGAACAAAACAGAAATTTGTGTACAAAAAAAAACTTTTCCAGTGTTGGCTGTCATTCAGTTGTGACAACAGCACTGAAGAATATTGCAGGCTGTTTAAAAACAATAAGCAAAAGTGACTGAGAAAAAACTGTAAATCCATTGAAATATGTGACTTGGAAAAGGAAAAAAGCTTCTGTGAATATTAGTCAATTAAATTTATATCATAAAATCTGTTTTTTTCCTGCACAAATACAACACTTTTGAAATCACATTACTGTAAATCAATCTATCATTTCTGCATTAATAATTTAGTCTATAAAACATCTAAACACCTTTGTGGCAATACTGAAATAAAAGCAAGTCAATAAGACAATTGTTGTGGTTACCTATGCCGTATTTGGAGCGGTAGTAGTCTTTGGTGAAGTCATCACAGTCGGTGATGACCACTCTCCTGCCCCACACATTGATCTCTGCACCCAAAGTCAGATCACAGTCCTTAATAAACTCTTCATTGACAGCTCCTGTCTGCAGGACAGAGACAGGAGAAAGACAGGAGGATGAGATGAGTGACACCTGAAGGTCCATGAATTCGACATTTAGACTGCACTGTTGTGAATGAACCTGGTGAGGTCAAATTTGCAACTGTTTAATTTCAGTCACAATGGTGTTCAGTTTGAAGCTCTATGTATATGTGACTGTTGATACAAACTATGGGCATTAATGTGTTGCTATGATGACCTCCAGGCTTTTGGGAAGACTTCCCATGAGATTGTGGTAAG
>JAJHUR010137141.1:0-22935 GCA_027495735.1 Lutjanus campechanus | reverse complement strand
TATGAGAGAGGGGTGTGTGTGTGTGTGTGTGTGTGTGTGTGTGTGTGTGTGTGTGTGTGTGTGTGATAGTGGTCTTGAATTGAGATTTAGCCTATAGCGGCTAGTTGTGCCTCTGCTCTGTGGGTCAGTGCTTGGTTAATGCTCCATTAATTTACTCCTTTCTCCCTCGCCACTGACTCTTACTCACACACACACACACTGACAAGGTGATTGATTGAATAAACAGCTGTCAGTAGTTGGAGATAGCCTCACTAGCATCACACCGCTGTCTTTCAGACAGACACACACACGCGCTACAGGGTCCCAGGAGGAAAACCCACATTACACATGCTGACACACACTTGTAAACTGACGCGCACACACACTCACGGAGATCATCAGATGACCATCTATCAGTGTGTGTTCAAAAGCAGGCGGCTGAGGATTTATGACTTGTTAATATGTTGGTCTGTCGCTTTTGGTTTCCCAAATCCACCAAATTCCACGAAAATGCGGTCCACTGACGCCAAACCTTTTCCCTATGACACAATGAAATAAAATAATACGTGTACTAACAGTCATAGTGTTCCCATGTCACCAAAATGTTCTGTTTTTGTAAAATACACGTATCCTCTGATTTACATTTCACTCTTTCTCAGAAGGCAACATGCTTTTTGGTTTCCCAAATTCACCAAATTTCATGTATATTACTTTCAATTTTAGTTTTTCTTTAAGAGCCTTGAAAATGCTGTCTGATGCCAAACCTTTTCCCAATGACGAAATGAAAGAATATCCAGCATGTAGTAACAGCCAGTGTTCCCATGTTGCCTGTCCACATAAAATAAATGCATCTTCTGATTTAAATTTCACTCTTTCTCACAGTGTAACGTGTACGTTTACACCCAGAAATAGGTTGAGTCCCTCGACTTCAGCAGCAAACACATCCACTCTGCTACAACACACACACACACACACACACACCTTTCCCCTCTCTGTTCCTCTATCCGGCCATCTCTTCATCCCTCCTCTCCACCGTGCCGACATTTCATTTGCTTTTCTAAAAGTGACAACCCCAGGGAGCGCGGCGGGGAGGGAGGGAGGGATAGTGAAAGAGCCTGGTGATGAGTTTTGAGCAGGGCGTGGAGGAGTGCTATTTAAAAGCGCCATGCATCATTGTCAGGCGAGAGAACGCGCAAACACACACACACGGTCAGACAGACACAAGAAAACACACACACACACATATGCACGGAGTAGCGCAACACAGCCCGGGTGGCAAACTGAAGTTGACCCCCGTTCCATTTCATCAAATGTCCTCTGAATGAGCAACACAGCCTCATCTATTTTGCACACACACACACACACACACCGAGCTAGTGATCAGCCTAGTGTCTAGCCTGCTTAAATCACAGCTCACTTAAGAGAAAAACCATCTCACCTCAGTGGGAGACGCGCATACACACACCTTGCTACTCCCATTTGTGTTAATACGGCCCCTGGTTTTGGGCTTTAGGGCTCATATTTGCCATTATGGAGATGATGGCTTTACGGGGGGCCCCTCACCTCACCTTGCGTTGGTCGGGGGAGAAGAGAGGGGAGAGTCGAAATGAAGGCTGACACCTCGGTGGGATTTATTTGATTGTGGATGCGAGGCGGTGTCATTCTGGGGAAGGGGTAGAATAAGGGGGGCATGAGACGTGAGGAGGAGGAAGAGGAGGAGGAGGCCGGGACCCTCAGGCTAAGTGAAAAGAAGAAGAGGAGACGACGGCGGGGTTGAAGGGAGAGGGGAAAGGGAGCGAAGGAGAGAGAAAGAAATAAAGGAAAGGAAAAGGAAGAGATTGAGGGGGAGCAGAAGTGGCCCCTCTTTCCCTTTCCGTGAATCAAATCAAATTCCCCTTATCGCACATTATTTGAAGAGGTTATCGGGCGCGGTAATGCGGTTACATGCCGGGCCGCGGCTGAGAGATTTCCTTGTTTACCGATGTTGGCGGGTGTTATAGCTAACCGGCCGGGCGAGCGGCGAGGGGAAGGGGAGGAAAGTAGGAGGAAGGGGAGGAGGAGGAGAAGGAGGAGAAGGAGGAGGAGGGGAAGACGAGAAAAGAGGGGTAGCGGGCATAAACACTTGATGCATGTCAGAAAACTCATTTAGGGGAACAACAAGGAGGGGGAATGGAAGTGTTTGTGTGTGGACGCACACACAAGGAGAAGACAGTTGTTCAAGGACAGAAAAACAGCCTCTACATGTAGACACTTTGTAATTCCATTTGGGAGATGTGCTTGTGTGTTTTGCAAGTGTGCATGTTGCAGCCTCTGTGTGTGTGTGTGTGTGTGTGTGTGTATACGTGTGTTGCCCACCGACATACTGTATATGTGCCAACTCATAAATCCGGCCCTCCTCTTTTTCTGACTCTTATTGTTGTGCTTAAATCCAGTTTACATGCGCAGTGCTCATTAGCTGATTGTGTGTATAATTTATACAAGTGGATTCAAGACCCCGCAAAAGATATAAAAGATCGAAAATGGTCAGGTTCATGGTGAGTCAAACATTTCTGTGGGTTTCTTTGTAAATGTTCAATCCAACTATTTTTAAAAGAGGACAAATTTAAAGCTATTGCAAGGAGTTTTTAACTGGTTATGAAACAGTCTCAGTTTATTACTGAAGCCTCTGTATGAAATACATAAAACCATCCACAAGAAGGGTCAGAGTCCTCTTGAAATCAGATGAAAGAAGCCTGTCTATATTTTCCCAGGCAAAGTCAGACTGAGTAATACATTAACCAGTTAAAAAGAGGCAGGAGGAGATTTTTATTCAGGTCATTTTGTTTTGATGTTATAATTTGTGTTTTTTTTTTATGGAGGAAAAACTTCTACTTTTGTCCTCAGGGCCCTCCACAATCAACAAAATGTGAAAGTTCTTTGTAGTAAATTTAAAGTTGCTGATTGCTGGGTAACTTCTGTAACGATTGTGGACAACAATTGAGAGAGAGTGCTACAGTTGTCAGAAGCAAAACTAAGCTACAATATAGGCAACTGTGCAAGTATGTCCACTAAAAGTGTTTGTTTTTGCTACAGACAGGCTCACATTGTTATTCTAAGAGTCTGACAACATTATGGAAAGGATTGCTACAGAGAGAGACCTTTTTTGAAAAACAAGATCAATTTTGTTAAATCAGAACTCCCTTTACAAAACTGTAATTTTAACATTGTCATTATCCTCTTAGTTCAAAGTCGACAGAGACAAAATAAAGTTGCAAAGTTGCATTTTAACTCATCTTTTCACTGTTTCAACAATCACTAGCTCTAGTTTGGTCAAAATAAACCCTTGATTCACAGAGTTGTGAAAATATTCTGGTTCTACACGCCGTTTCTCCCCGCTGCTTCTCTAATGTTCGACCTCCCTCTCGCTTCTCTTCAAATATTTTCGCATCTAAAACAGTGAATTGAGGGTTTATTCCGACTAAACAGCCAGAGTTGGTGATTGTTGGAACAGTGGAAAGATGAGTCGAGACGTCTTTGGTGAGTTTTATTTAGTTTCTGTCAAGTTTGAATGAAGATGACGAGGATGTTAAAATTACAGTTTTGCAAAGGAAGTCTGGTTCACTTTGTGAGACAAACAAAACACTCTTCAAAAAAGGTCTCTCCCTGTGGGTATCCTTTCCATAATGTTCTCAGACACTTATAATAACAATCTGAGCCTGTCAGTGACAAAAACAAGCCCTTTTAGTGGCCCTAAGTGATGGTGCGCAGTTGCCCAGAGGAATTACATTGTAGCTCAGTTTCACTTCTGTCAGCTGCAGCGCTCTCCCTCAATTCTGAGCCAATTTCAAAAATTGTTGTCTCCATTAGTCACTTAGACACAAAAACATGGGACCAGGTTGAAAAATACAGAATTTACCCTTTAATCTGTACATGTAGGATTTTTTAGTTTTTGGTTTCAGGAACAGTCCTACATACAATCCCCCGTTTCCTGAGAGGTAGGAATGATGGGTGAGATAAAAGCGAAGGGATGACACGCAATACAGGTCATTAAATGGGATTTGGATCCACAGTGTTGTGAGTACATGGTTTGCCTCTTAGCCCAGTGAGCCATGAGGACACCCCAAATGGTTTTTTATCTCTGGCCCCATTGAGAGCGAGTATTGAGCTGACAATCCCTGTCCTCTCTGGAGGTGGCCTTTTACCTCAGCTCATTGTAGTCTGTGACTGGGAGCCTGCGCTATCTAGCATCTATTGATTCCCACTTCATCTGGACCAAAGCAACACCGGAGAGGGGGAGAGAGACACTGAGAGACAGAGAGAGAGTGAAGGTGTGTGTATGTGCAGCAGAGGAGAAAAAAGTAAAAAAAAAAAGAAGAAGAAGGAAGATAAAGGATGCTGCTTCAAGTGTTAAAATGGATTAAACTTGCTTCATGATGACTGACATTTGATAAATGTTCATCAGCTATTGGCTAAAGCTACTTTGCTTAAATTTCATATAGTGGACATGTATGCGTACATATTGGTGCACAAAGAAGGACATAAAGAAGTCATAAGGAAGTAAGACAAGAAAAACATGTATAAGAAGGAAAAGGGACAAAAAAAAAGGAAAAAAATTAAGAGACTAAAACAAGTTGAGAAAGGAAAGGACAGGACAGGACAAGACAGGAGAGGGCACAAGGACCAAACCATGCAGAAAGTAAAAATGCAAAGGAAGGAAAGCAGAAAGGAAAAGGAGAAAATTAGGATTAGGATGAAAGCAAGGGCAAATGTGAAACAAAGAAGAGATGGGAAAAAAGAGGAAGATCCCTCCTCTTTGCTCTCCACTCTTCCGTATGATCTAACTCTCCCCGCCTCACCATCTGGTGTCCATAATTACCTGTCTAGTTGTGTGTGTTACTCCTCTCATTATTTAAAACATATGGGGACATAAAAGTCCAATCAGTAACTTTTTTCATGAAGTATACATGAGCTTTGTTTTTTATATATAACTATTAGGATTTTATAAGCTGTTTTTGTTCTAGTTTGTGCTGTCAAGCTGATTTATTTATAGAGTGTCATTGTTTTCTAATGTATATTTACCTTACCTTAAGGATTATAAGAATCCTTGTGTTTTCATTATCAGTGAATGAGCCCTTTATATCTACAGATGACTGGCTATTGAGAGAGAGCTTCGCGGCCACCATAATTTCTCTTCCATTCTTGGAAGGGGAGGGTGAGGCAAGCAGTATTCAGCTGGTTATGTGGGGAATGCCACTAAATCCTACGCAATGGTCCTTTAGGTCTATTTCTGTAGTGATGGGAATCAGAAATCAGATCAACAATCCACAAGCAGGCAACAGTACAAGTCAACTTGTGGTTACTTAAAATGACATCTGTCAATTTGATGTAAACAAGTTAATGAGTTATCAGTGTAATACACAGAATACAAATGAATCAGTCATGATGATAACTATGAAAACTGAAAAACAGTTGTGCAAATGTGTCACAAAAGGTTTAGCCTAAAAAAACTCATATTTAGTGACATGCACACAACAGAGGAACACAGTGTATTGAAACCATCAGTCTTGTAGAAATGATTGAAAAGAAATGATTTGCCACTTTGTAAATTTTATTTTATTTTATATTTTCATGTCAAATAGAGGATAAATAAATAATGTGTGGCTGTGATTGTCATATACATCCACCTGACAAAGTTGCTCAGCTAAAATAGGAATTAGGGAGCCTCTGGATTGAGTTAGACCAGGCAAAGTGTACATGTCAGTACTAAAGCAGCCAGTAAATAAATCAGACAGAAGATAGAAAAAGTCAGTGGATATGCCTCCTGCCAGTTGTGGTGACTTATTGTTTTGTGACATGAACAAAAACCAGTGAGAGCCATTAAGTGGATCAAGTGTCAGAGATGAAAAGGACAGAAGATAGTGAAAGAGGAGAGAGTGATAGAGGGGTGGTGTGGCTGAGTTAAAAGGAGAAAAACAGACAGAGATAGGGATATGGAAAGAGAAACAAAATGGTCAAATCAAGAAAATGGGAGATAAAGGGAGTGAGAAATAGACAGATGGAAGGATTGAGAGAGAGAGAGAGAGAGATAGGATGGGAAAGAAAGTCAGAGAGAAAGAGAGATGAGACGATCCATCTTGGCACATTAGGGGGGGATCAAGCCTACACTCCATCATGGCTGTCAGAGAGATGCACACCTCCTCCATCCGTGCATCCATCCATCCCTCGTTCGCTCCGCCAGCCGGCATTTCACTGAAGAATCTCAGCACTAAAAAGTCCTGTCAGGCCTATTTCCTTGTTATTGTCCGGCCCTCTCCTCTCCTTCTTCCTTTTCTCCCCTCCTCTCCCTCCTCTGGATCTGATACCTTCCCTCTGCTCTCCGAGATTAAACGCACCCTTGTTGCGCCGCAGGCTGTGTGTGTGTGTGTTTGTGTGTGTGTTTGAGCTGTGAGGTCCAAAGCAGGACATGTGGGAAACACGTAGGTGTTTGTGTGTATGTGTGTTGCCCCGACATTAATCATCTTTAAGGCGCTGACAAGCCTGGTGTGCGACATCACATCACATCAACCCCCCCCCCCCCCCCCCCCCCCCCCCCCCCTCTTTCCCCCTCTCCCCCCCCCCCCCCCCTTTCTCCTTTCCTCCTCTTCTTCTTCTTCTCCTCTCCTGGATTTATCTGTCTGTTCGCCTCTCCACATCACTCACTTCCCTCAGGGAGCTTTTGACAGAGAGAGGGAAACATAGAGGGAGAAAAGGAAAGAAACGTGAGGGGTGAGAATGACAAAAAAAAAAAAGGGTGAGAGATGGTGACAAACAAGTTGTAAAAACCCATGAAGAAGAAAAGAGAGAACTGGGAAGGATAAGAGTGAAAGTTTGACTGGTCTTTTGATTTCGCAAGATTTTGTGTGTTATAAATATTGCAAAATACAAATTTTCAGCAGACAGATATTTAATTTGAAATTAAATTAATTAATTGTAATAAGTAGTGAAAACTACTATTTGTTTAGTAGTTCTACTAACTTGGATTTACAGTGTAGGTTGTGTATAATACATATGAGCAATCTGCATAAACTTGATTTTTAAAGTCAAAAATATGAACGCAAACCTTGCTCCACATTATTTTATTTTATGTTTTGAACTTTGTTTTAGGCATTCATTTTGTGTTGCATACATTTTTGCAGTTTTGTCATCATGTTTTGTTCTATAATTTATATGTTTTTGTGCTACTTTCATATTTTGGGTGAGCTAAAGACAGTTTCCCATTCTTCAAGACGATAAAGTCGTATTCTTTTTCATTCACAAACTTTTTCATGTCAAGAACCCCCACAATAGATACACATTAGACCACAGTCACCAAATCTGAAAGCATTTTGTCTTTTGGAACCCCCTCTGAGTTATTTTTTTTTAAATTCTTAATTCCCTTCTCTTGTTGTTCCAACTTCCAAAAAAATGTAATAAAATTTAAATTATTCTATTCCTCCTTTTGCTTGGGACCCCACACAACCCACTCAAGAACCCCTGTTGGTCCCTGGACCCCAGTTTGAAAACCACTGTTCTATTTAATTCTATTCCGTTGCGTGACTCTGCTGTCCAATTTCCACCTGTTCCATCACATCAGAGCAGGTTAAATTTGAGTGTGTGCAGTGTGAGTTTGTGTTTAACAGCTTGGTTTTGACCCTATTGTCAGACAGCTGAATTCAAATGGATTCAAATCAATTCACACAACACAAAACTCCTCCACTTTAGTCTTTTCCTTTTGTTGATTGTTGCCATTCTGTTGTCACGCTCGTGCATTTACATTTCCTTTTCATCACTTTTTTAATAATGCAAATAAAAGTCACACATCCATACAGAAAATTTCCCAATTGAAAAGGAAATCACTGCACATTGAAATGCTAAAACTCACACTGTGCAAAATAAGTATTTACTTTTTTTAAAAAAGAATACATTTTTGACATTACAAAAGCCGAGAAATAATCAAGCGCAGACATATGTTTGTGTGCATGCCTGTGTGTGTATGTGCGTCCATGTCCTCCAGGTGTGTGTGTGTGTGTGTTTGTCTGCGGAATAGAAAGAGCCCCATCAGCTGCAGACAGGGATTGGATCTTTCTTTGTTTGCTGTGGCGGATGGCGACGGCTTCAGCATGACTCAAATTATCTTGTCAAAGCAATAAAGGGGAGAAGGAGGAGGGGTGGAGAAAGAGAGATGGAGAAACAAGGAGAAAAAGAAAGGGAAATATACTGAAGGGAGTGAGCGTGGCGGAGGAGACATTATGGCAGAGAGGAGGAGAGGGACAGAAAGAGAAAGGGAGGTGAACATTGAAATAATCAAATAGGAGATGAGAGATAAAAGAAAGGAGGAGAAAGAAATGAAACAAATAAATGGATGGTTGGGAACAAGAAAATTAGAAATGGATGAGGCCAGAGAGAAAGAGCACGGAAAGGATAGGTGTGTAAAAAGAAAAGAAAAGAGGTAGAGAAAGAGAGGCAGAGGGAGAGACAGAGAGTAATCGATTACCTATTTTTCAAAGTCACTTAACGTGTCCAGTGCTGTGGCTCTGTTAAGTAGCGGTTGAGGGGAATGGGAGGCCGGTATGCACACACACGCTCTGAAAGAGGGAAGGGTCGGGGGGAGGTGTGTGTATGTATGTGTGTCAGCGTGTGTGTAGACGTGTGTGTTCCCCACTAGTTGTCTCTTGATGAGTTCCCTCGCAAGAAACTGTTCTGACAGACCAATATGTGAGCAAGGATACGTGTCCCCAGAGGGCCACGTGTGCATGTGTATGTATATGTGTGTGTGTGTGTGTGTGTGTGTGTGTGTGTGAGGGAGAGAGAGAGAGAGAGGGAGAGAGAGAAGCACCAAAGACAAGACAAATCAGGAGTCCCCCTACCTGGTCCCCTTGTTGCCTTGGTGACAAGCAGTCTAAACGGGATATCCTGGCTGAGGCGGGGCCTATTGTTCCCGGACTAAAAAAAGCCCATTTGATTGGCCAAATACAGGAAATCAGGAAGTGTTCTCCAGCATTAAGCACCGAGACACTTTCAATAGAGGATATTTATAGCTCACGCAGACAGACTCAAAGGTAAACTTGAAAAAGTAGGATGTATACTACTTGTACTGTACTTACACACACGTAAACACAAAGGAGACTGCAACATACAAAAAGTACACACACTGTCCACGTATACCCCCCAGAGACACACTAACCCAGACACACAAACAGGTGGGGCCCCACCCTGTGCCCTGCTGATCAAGGACAATGAAGTGAGGTAGTGTTGGCAGACTCTATACAGCATTATCTCATCCATGGCCGACACTTCTTTAAATCTGCTTTGACCTGAGAGGACACAATGGAGACTGTACAGCACTCTATTCCCCTTTTCCTGTGTGTGTGTGTGTAAGGCAGAATTATAATGCTCATGCACTTAATGTGTGTGTGATTTTTAGAGTAAAACCAAGGTTCAGGCCTTGGTGCGAGCAAGAATACACAATGCTGAGGTTTCCTTGAGTGTCCTTGCTGAATTGAAGGGATGCCCAGTCAACTTTGTAGAATGTGTGCGGCACGACCATTGACATAAATAAAAATCCTGCTGTACAAAAATAAAGCCAAAATCCTGCACTGCTGTCTTGCACTGTTGATGTAATTTGGAGCCAGGATTCCCGCCATAGTAGTGAGTTCCCGCACATACACCCGGCAGGCTCGATCATTGTCAATCATGTCGTGAAACACTCTTTTTATAGCATCAAATTCAAACTGATCAGAGACCTAAAATGACATAAACCATGTTAGAGAAAAATGTATTTCTTTGATGTTTTAGTTAGTGGCCCATATCCCGCCAATGAAAATGGAGGAGGCTGGATTTCTGACCTATACTGCAGCCGGCCACCAGGGGGCGATTGATATGTTTTGGCTTCACTTTTGGAGATGTTGTCCATCTCTATGCGTGAATGGGCAAGACAAACATAGATGAATACATTTGATTTGTCCTTGTGAAACGATTTGGACTCTGCCTATATGTGTCACTGGGAGAAAATACCGTATTAATTTCTTATGCATTTGTTTGGCATTAGTGGCACTTCCCATTAGATAAAACAGATAAAAACTGAAATCGGATCTATATTTGTCACTTGAGATGATGATGCCAGACACAATCTGGATGCAATGTATCTAAATAAAAGAATTGTTTGGGTGCCTGGGTCTTGTTTGTCCTGTACAAATCCTAATGTTCCTTCCTTTGTCTTGCTTCCTATCTCGTCTCCAGGTAAAAAGAAGATGTCCCTGTATGACAGCCAGGCTCCAATCTGTCCCATCTGCCAGGTGCTGCTCAGGCCCGGGGAGCTCCAGGAACACATGGAGACAGAGATTGAGAGGCTAGCTACCATATGCCTCAGGTAGGCCTTACACATGCAGTATGTCTTGCTCACACACGAACTCACACGCAGTCATGTACAGTAAGTTCAGTCAAATTGCGGTTTATATTTTTTTTAAAAAGGCTCCAAAAACGTGCCAGATAAAAACATTTCATCTTTGTATATTCAATACAGAGTTAGCTCACTGACATGTTAGCTTGATTTAGGTCAGGGGTGAGAGCTAGTCTAGCTCAATTTGCCTTCCAACAACCCCTATATACTTACAGTACATTTTTGTTGTAGTTTTTACATTTCCACATACATTTGCACTCATCATTTGTAAGAATACAGAAGAAGACATGGCTGTTTAATGAACAGTTAGCTTACACAGTAACAGCATGCAGCAAATTCCAACTTAAGCTGACTTTTGGATTAATTGCTAACTAACTTGCTAGCTAGGCAAATAAAAGATGTAACTAGGAGTTTTGTAGTGGCTGGAAGGCTTTTGTTTTTACTTTTGACAGATGCTAGCTCTCTTTCCCCTTGTTTTCAGTCTTTCTGCTAAGCTAAACATGCCTTTCTTTATCGTGTTTGCAGAGAAATCAAGCTGGTAGCAATCCTCTCCAAACTGTGAAACAGCAAATTTTCCAAAATATACATTGAGGTATTTCTTTAATATTCCTCAAGGCTGAGTGTCTTGAAAGTCTGATAAATTCATTTAACATATAGCATCATTTGTTTACAGTCAAGTGACATTATCTAGATACTAATGGAGCAGAAAAGGTAAACAAGATTTTCAAGACAGATGCTCCACTGTCTCATAAAGAGGAATATTTTTTGGCACAGTGTGAAGGCTGAGCTTTAACTCAGCTATTATGTCAGCCTCACTGACTGCTATTCTGTGCGGGCAGAGATTTTGGTGCCATAAATCTGCATAAAAGGCAGAGGCATGCCGTCGACGTAACGCTAAGTGTTTCCTACAGGGATTAGGATTCAAACCTGTGACCTCAAGTTCACTGCCGCCCCCTTCTTCTCCTCATGGCAGTTGCACGAGCTGTTTTACGGTGGATAAATCAACTCCAAGCCCTTTTAACGATGGGACACAACCATTAGGATCCATATTTCACCTTGACCGCACGTCTGGCTGTGTGTATGTGTGTGTGTGTGTTTGTGTACTTAAGTATGAGGCTGTGTTTATGTGTGACCTGGTGTCCACCTAAGCGGCCCAGCTTTATGATAGCACCCATTAACCTGAAGGAACAGGGCAACAGATAGCGTCACCCCACGTGGAAATCATACTTCATTTTCCCCCCGTTTACACTTCTTACACCCCTCCGCCTGTCTGTCTGTGTCCATTTACTGTACCAGTCCTCCTCATTCCTCCATTCCCTTTCCCAATTTGCCACCATCAGCCTGTTCTCCTCTTCTGCCTTCTTGTTCCCCTGTCCTTCTCTTCTGAGCCACACATATGTCCTCTGTAGTCTTCCCTCTTCTCTTGTTCTTCTCTGCACAGCTATGCCATGTTCCACCCCCAACTCTCTTTTCCTTCCATCTTCTCCTTGTCTTCTAACCAGTCCTGTTTTTTTTGTTTTTTTTGTCTTTTTTTTTTTTTTCATTTTATTTTACCATGTTTAAAAGTTGCAAGTGAGCATCAGATGAAAGCAGTGACCTGGGATAAACCCATTGTCCTCAGTGTGAGCTGGTCAACATGTTTATTTCTTCCTGGCTTTGTGAGGAGGAAGAGAAGAGACAGCAAAAGAGTTAGAAAGTTCATGTGAGTAATGGAGAAAGATGCTGATTAGCCAGGAGGCAGAACGATTCCTTACCTCAAAAATGAATGAAAGAATCACGAGAAATGAAAGAAGGATGCTGGCAAAAGAATAAAGTAAAGAAGTGGATGAAATCAGAAGTCAGGAAAAGGATGGAGTAAAAGATCGAAATGAGTGTCAGCTAGAGAGAGACGTCTAAAGAACTAAAGAACTTGTTTTTATTCCCGAGCTTTCAGCCACATATTGTGGCTTTCATGAATGCATAGTGGTCATGGTGGCCAGTTCTCACTCGCCCCTATGCTTCAAACTATGATGCAGTAGGTACCTGTAGTGCCATTTCTGGAAGCACCCATCTGGCATTGTGTTTTTATGTGCCAGTGAAGTCAGGGGACATAGTATAAAGTGAAAGAAAGTCAGCTTATGGAGGAGGTAGGGTGGATATAGGCTATGGGTCAAGCAAATGCTGGATTTTCACCCAGAGAGACCAGGGTTTGTGTCCTGTGTGAAACCAACAGCCAAGTCAAGTCAATTTTATTCATATAACACTATGTCATAACAGAGGTTATCTCAGGGCAATTGTTATATACAGCAGGTTTTGGCTGTACTCTTTAGAAAACTTCCTTTTTAAAAAACTTTGAGCGGAAGCAAACTCTTTGGGGGGGGGGGGGGGGGGGGCTATCCGCTGCTTCCGAGATCGGATGAGATCAGCCTGCTTAGAAGTCCACATAGAAGTGTCTTGAGACGTCCACGCTGACTGGGACTTTTGACCTTCTTTTTAAGAAGCCGTGGTTACATAAGACATTACGTTTTATCCAAAAATTCCAACAACTCAGCTATCACCATGAGAGCTAAGGGCACTCCATCCTTTGATGAGGGCCAGGAGATGTGGCTAAAAGGCCTGGGGGAAAAGTAATTGATCTTGATATACAGTAGAGATAGAGAAAATAGAAAACAGAGAGAGTTGAGTAAGGGTCATCATCCATTATTGTCTGAGATGTGTGGTGTGTGTGTTTCAATAATTAATAAAGGTTAGTAGTCTGCCCTTCCCTCTGTGGGTCTGAGATTCTCTTTAAGCTCAAAACTCACACACACAGTCATTTAAGGAAACAGTCCAGGTGAGATGGGATGGTGGCTAACGTCACAGCTGGCCGATTCAGCTACTCGCCACTGACACTGACCGAGAAGGGAAAGAAGAAGAATGCGAGAATACAATTTTTGGATATTTTTTTTGATAGAAATGCTCCTTTACATGCAAACACACAAAAACTCTGCATGCGTGTCGGAGAGAATAGAAGCAGGAGATAAAATAAAAGCAGAAAGTAGGGTGTGTGTGTGTGTGTGTCTGTTTTACACACACACACACACTGTCTCTCCCTCTCCCCGGCTCTCTGCATGGTAGCAGCCATCATTGAAAGTGACAGTGGGAATTTGGTCCAATTTGTAGTAAATCTGCCTTTAATGACGACCAGCGCTTGCTGAATGAAAGAGCTGTGGGTATGGAAACGAAGGTGTGTGCGTGTGTGTGTGTGAGTATGTTGGTGTGAAAAACGTGTGTGTCCCATATCTGCTTGGTCTCCTCTGTATTCTATATTCTGTTCTTCTGCGTGTTTCTATTTGTTTTCTGTTTCTCCTCTCTCTTCTGTCCTTGCTGTGTGTGTGTGTGTGTGTGTGTGTGTGTGTTTGTCTGTGCATGTGTGTGTGATTACAACTGCCAACCTGTCCTCTCCTGTGACTGTGAGCTCCGTCACTTGTTCATGGGCCACAGCTTCTCGTGTAAGAACATGGAAATCACACACAAACACACACACAGTTGAGCAAATGGAAATCTATCATGCCCTGTACATGTCAGGTGGCTCGTGGGGGCAAAGTAATCTACATACCCCATCACCCCCCTTCCTCTTCATACCCCTACTCTTCCTCCTCATCCTCCTCCATAATCAATTTGCCTCCACCAGAGCGAGCTCCCACTTCTCCAGCAGACGACACAAAAAGGCAAAAAGCAATCAGTATCTCGAGGTTAGCACCATCCCTCCATCCCTCCTGCCATCCATTCCACCAAACTCCCACTGAAAAAAGACTTATTCATCTTTCTCTCCCTCTCTCTGTCCTCATTTGGTCGGGGAGCAGAGGTGGGAGGGGCAGAGGTCCCTGCTAGCTGTCAGTCAAACTCAGTCTGTCTCTACTTGTGTAGGATTGATGCAGATTTAACCAGGTGTGGGGAGGGTGGGCAGTTTTACTGAGTGGAATTGCTTCCAAATTACCGATCCAATTCAAACTAGTGCCACTGACATAGGAATAAGACCTGTAGCTGACATAAGCTGGCTGTTTCGGGTTACTTTCTCTTGATTATTTTTTGTGAATTTAAAAAAAGATTATTTTAAAAGTTTTAGGTGTCTGGTACACTGTCTCATTTATCAGTTTTTGACATGTTTAGGTGAAGGGATTTTATAACAAAAATGTATGACTGGATCTACAAACAATGAGCAGTAATTAAAGGAAAACCAGACATATCCTTCATCTTATTCAAGAGAATGAAAAATTACATTAACATTTGAAATGAAGCCTATAATGATTCCTCACTACAGTGACAAAGTAATGTGATGTAATGGAAAGTAGCACAGATGAATAAAACAGCACTCCACAGCTCTGCAGCTCTGTATCCAGACTTCTTTTACTTTGGTAACTTTCCTTTGAAATAAAACTTCATACTGTAGCTTTAATTGAAAAACAACAAAAAAAAAGCTTCACATTTGTGCCATTTTCTGCTTTTTTTTTTATTTAAAGGGGCACAATTTACTTATCAGGTGAAGTGCTACTCAGCCTGTAAGATTGGAAATCTTGCGTTACAAATTAGGTGAATGGAGTGTGAAAGACTACCAAGCAGGGACAGACTATTGAAAGGCACTATTGATTTGCTTCATGGGAAATGTAGGATCCAGTTTTTAAAAAGTCTGGATATATGAGCTCCTGCTGTTTCCATTTTGACTATTCTTTTTCAGTCTGTCTCTTGCAAGTCCCTCAACTTAAGGGAATTGTGATACTGAATCACAAGTGTGTCACTTTAAACTAGGACCGAAGGAGTTCAGCACATAGAGATCAGTACAGCGTAGTATTGTGATATTTGTGTGGCACTATTGTATCGATATATGAATGCCAAATATCGATCTTTTATCATACAAATTATTAATATGAATTAAACTTTTTGGAACTAAAATAATAAAATCACTTGCTTTTTCAGCCCACCAGATGGTGTGGTAGTGAGGTTAGCAAAGGTCACGCATCAGGTTTTTATGAGTGTTGGTCAGTCTGTCCACTTGACGATCCCACTTTGCGACCATAAAAATGACTGACATGAGATGAAAAGAAAGAAAACTCGATCTTATTAGATAAAACAGATGTTGACAAAGATTTCCTTTCCAGTTGAAAAATAATAATAGTAATAAATTGCATTATACTGCAATTTATTACAATAATATCATATCATGACTTAAGTATCGTGGTAATATCGTATCGTGGAGCCTCTGATGATTCCCATTCCCAGTAGGAAATGTTTAATGAATTTGAGCTTTTACTCGCACTTTTATTTTGGAAAAACTTTACCTTTAATTATATTACAGCTCCTTAATTATTATAATTTCTAATTCTGCCTTTAAATTCATACTTTTCAATCTCAAGAGGTTGTTATGATTACATGGTACTTCATGTAGCACCAGAGCTTACACAAGCAGAGGGTGGAACATGGTTAAGTTTTTAGATCAGCCACAGTCAAGTACAACATACTTAACATAAATACATTATTTGCAATCAGTTGATATCAAATATTATCTGTTACTTCCTGACTTGTTTTAGTTGGTGGAGACAAATTCCATCTCTTCTGCTTTTTCTCCTCTTTTACTTTACGTTCACAGATGGCAGACAGACCAAAAAAGGTACATTTGACCCACCACCTGATCCCTGTTTATGATCTCACAGGTTCTTGTCCCTCCATTAGGTTTAACAGGTTCAGAGAAGAGACTGTGTGACTTTGTGTTGTGAAACTTGTTTTGAAGCACCCACATGTCCTCACCTGTCTCCCCCTGTTCACACACATGCCTCATTACCACAACACATTTAAATTGCTTTGTCTCCCCTCTTTCCTTCCTTTTCCTGTCTGTCTGTCTGTCTGTCTGTCTGTGTGTTTGTTTCGCTTTGCCGTGCCGCTCATTTCCACACTCCTCTCCTTGCTTTGACATGGCAGGCAGC
Organism: Lutjanus campechanus; assembly: GCA_027495735.1. NCBI lineage: Eukaryota > Metazoa > Chordata > Actinopteri > Lutjaniformes > Lutjanidae > Lutjanus > Lutjanus campechanus. The sequence goes on along the minus strand of JAJHUR010137141.1, from coordinate 6,621 downwards.
TGGAATTTCCAGGCCCATAACCCTTGCCATCAAAAATTCATAGAACCGGGCAAACAGACGTGTGAATGTGCGAGAAGAGGCGGCGACACACCAACTCTCCCATCACTCCCTTCTCTTCCTTTCTCTCGTTTTCTGTCTTCTTTCATCTTCCCCTCGCTCGATCTCTCTCTTCATGTTACCCCCCGCCCCCCCACCTCACATTTCATCTCCTTCTACCTCTTTTCTGTTTTCCCCCCTTTTTTTCGCTCCCTTTCATCTCTCTATCACCCCCTCTGTCATTGTGGCAATTTTCTCCCATCGTGGCAGGCATGCAACTTGCTGTCCCCTTCTCCCTCTCCCTCCTTCTCTTGTCGCTGTTTGACACTGTCAACAAGCAGGTGGAGGTGGCTGTTATTGTTGATGCCTCTGCACAGGTTCCAGGTAATGAATAAAAGAGAGATAGAGGGGGAAGGAGAGAGAGATGACAGAGACAGAGATAGAAAAGAGAGGCGGTGGAGGTGGTGGGGTGGTGTTGGCAGATTCCCCTGCATTACACAGCAGCTTGACTGTGTCACCCATGTTTATTCTCTTTGTTGGTGGAGGTGAGGCCCGCTTCTCAGCTCTAACACACACACACACACACACACCACCCAGACAGTATACAGATGCAAACGCACATCCACACAGCACAGAAACAGTAATGACACGTTTTCACAGTCATGTTCACCATACACAAACACATTTAATACATCCATGCACAGACACCTGTATATACTGCACACTGATACACATGCTCACTTTGCTGCTCATCTCTGATCATAAAGGAATCAATCACATCAGATGAGGACTAATGCAAACCAATATGATGACTAATAACTAATAAAGCTTTAATATAGCTTTTTCAAAGGATTCATTTACAGATCTGTGTTAATCAGGGATCTGACATACCAAAAACTCAAAGTACGATCATACCACAATAAAGAAATCAGTGATATGGTATTTATTGCTATATGAAAAATGATGACTTGAAAAACTGTCCTTCATTGAAGGATAAATATGTAAGCTACAGTATTTTATTATAGTATTTATTTATTATTATTTTGTTTGTATAAAGTAAAATTAAAGTGCTTCTGTTTTCCTTCTTAAATAAAGTAAAATAAAAGTAGCCAGACATGACCTAAGCATTTGGCAGTCAGTGAATTATGTATGTACAATTGCAAAACAAAAACACTACAGCACTTAGTTGCACTCCTTTAATAAAATAAGATACCAAAATAATAAAATAAAATAATTAATCATGTAATATAACTGTAGATATCATCACCGTACAATATTGTGACATTTTTATTACAAAGTTGCAATATTCAATGTATTGTTACATCACTAGTGTTAATTGTTCATTTACCATTTGTTTTATAAATGTCAAATGTCTGAGTTTTTATGTTTATCAAAATTCTTCTTTTTTTTGTAAAACCCCAAATATTTTTGATGACTCATCTTGAACTTAATGTATCCAGTTCACGTGTGATGGGAACTAGTTAACCCACCCTTCATTTAAAACCACTTGCGACAGAGCAATATCATAGTAGGAGGTTTATGTTCTTTGTTTAGTAGTCAAAAAATGTACTACTACTACTACTACTACTACGCTATGTCCAAATAAGGATAGTTGCAAACAATCCTGACAATGTGGGTGGAGGCTAACCATCTTATGCAACTCCTTATCTCTAAACAATCCAATCAAATCCCTCTTGTAATTATACCATCTCCAGCATATTCCATTTCACTCAGAAATATGTGTCTTTAGAGGAGTTAAACATGCTCCAAGTGCAATTTCATTGGACCTTTTAAGAGGTACTACAGCAACTTAGTGTTGTATTTCCATAAAGTTGAAGGGCTAACAAGAGTCAGATCAAAAATGGTCAAAATTGATTCAGCGGTGACCAATAAATCCTGACTTTTAACCACAAAAACACTAGGTCCTACATTTCCCATGATGGAAGCGCTGTCTTTTCATCAGATCCTCAGACCCTCAAACTCCACATGTGCTCTTTGGAACATAAGCTCTAACGTAGACTAAAACTTTAAAGGATAGATTCACACTTTTTCAGGTCTTAAAACAAAAATCAAGTGGCTGTACAAACACTGAAACACTTTGTACGTGCTACACTCCTTCGATCCTTCTAGTTGATTTGTCAAGATGACACAACTGAAGCCTCTTATTACTGTAACTACAGAGAAAGTTTGGAATATTTTTTGCATGGAACGAGGACTGTGGATTGAAAGCGCTTCAGGAGGGATCTCTTAATGACCAGTGCACAAACAGCAGAGACGAGACAAAACACTCTCCACATCACAGAATGTGCATAAGTAGAAATACATTCACAGTACTTCCATACGTCCATCTCATCATGCATTCCTTCCCTTCTCTCTGTGCAGCTATGCATTATATTTCAGTCTTATATTTTCCTTGTCTTGCTTTCATGCCTTCTTGTGCACCACTTTTTAAATTCTTTTCTCAGATAAGTGACATATAAATAAGGCTTCTTATTCTTATTATCCACCCATCCATCCATAGAAAAAGGAAATCCCTTGTCTACCAAGGCATACTGTCAGATTAGAGGTCGCGCTCAATTCAGTTTCAGAAACATTCCTTTCCATAGTTTGCCACTGTCTGCCTGTCTGTCTGTCTGTCTGTCTGTCTCTCAGTCTGTGTGTGTTTGTGTGTGTGTGTGTGTGTGTCCGAGGGGGTCTGGAGTGCTAACAGGGTCTCAAAGCAAACATGACAACCCTGTCTCGCTTTGTCAACGTCAAGCCTGTCGCAACGCTTCGAGAAGCTCGGAGAAATTTATCTCTGTGTTCGGGCGAAAGTCAGAGATAGAAGGAGTGAAAAGGGGGGAAAGAGAAGGAGGGGAGGGCAACAAAAAAAAAAAAAGAAACGAAGGAAGAACAGATCAATTGAGACTGATGATGAAAGTAGGGGGAGTAAATGAAAAGAATCAGACAGTAAAAGTGTCAGAAAATGTAACGTGAATTGAAAGTGTATTTTATTGGCAGAGTAGAAGCTAGTTGATTGTCAGTGTGTTTCTTTCTGTCTTTCATTCGTTCTTCTTGCTTCCTTCCATCTAGCATCTTAAAACGCCCCCTCTTCCTTCTCTCTTGTCCCCCGTCTCTCTTTCCCTTCTTCTCTATAATGTTTACAAGTTAGCCGATTGTCCTCCACATACTGCAGAGTCAAAGTCACCATGGGCTAACTGCACTGACAAATCAAATCATTGCAATCATTTTTATTTCCTGCTTGTGCCAATACAACAAACAGCATGTATTACCATCAAGTGGAATCGCAGGGGATACACAGATGGATGGATAAAAGGTAAAAAACCCATGGATGGAAGTAGATAAATGTGTAAACAAGTTGCAAACTCTGTGGTCTGAAAATTCTGAAGTTTTGGGGGTTATTGAACAGACTTTACAAAAATACACGGTGTCTTAAAAATGAATGACCTGTCAGACATATGTCTAGAGGCATAAAAACAAGCAGAAAGACCAGATTCAACACTGCACTACACAACATTACAAACTCACTCAACTCTGCTTTGTCTTCTTTCTCTCCAGCAGTAAGAACCCCTCACCCAAGGATGGAGCGGCCACTCCAGGAACCCCCAAGGTGAGTTTTCATTTGGGGATGAAATCAAATACATCTCTCATTATTTTCACCTATATTTGGAAGAAGTTAAATGTTTTTGTACTTGTGACTTGGCATTTGATGAAGGGCAAAAATATCAAACTGACAAACAGAAGTGATCATTACCTTCATTATACAGCTAACACGTTTCATTGATACGCACATTGATATGGTGCGAAAGGAGAAAAGATTGAGTGACTGAATACTAAATGAGATGTGTGCACAATAAACCTTGTTCGATTTAAAAACATAATGACACCTTTTCAGTGTGTAATGTACAGTTGTAGTTCTTTACTGTCCAACTCAGAGATGTTGCTCTGAACTGAACGTTCCTCTCTGCTGCACTAAGAGGAAATCAGCTGTACTGTAGGCCTCTGTCTTATATCGGAGACACACACACACACACACACATGTACACAGGCACACACACACACACTGTGTAGTACCAGTCTCCTGTGGTCCAACAGGCAGCAGAGCCAAGAGGCACTGTACTGTGATTGTTCCAATTAGAGACACCGAGATGCAGACAGACAGAAAAGGGGGAAAAAAAAGAAGAAGAAAAAGACAGATAACGTCAAATTGTAGGAAGAGTGATTCATGATTCCATCAAGTAGACATTCCCTTATAGTGTCTGTCTGTGTCCACTGATTCATCTGAACACATCACTAGCTGCCAGACTAAGACCGGTTTTAAAAGAAAAGAAGACCTTTCTATATCCCTAGAATTATCTCTATGGGAAGAAATAAAAATAAGAGGACTTGGAACAAGCGGTATGGGTGGACTTGATAGCTTGATGATATAATGGATTTAATAAAGTACAGGAGAAAGACAAGAAATAAATAAAAAGAAGGTGAGATAGCAGATTTTTTTATGATGGGAATAAACTTATTTTGAGAAATTAGCCCCTTATATAAATGTATTATGCCAAAGAAACATCTGTGAACATAATCTATGCAGGAATTACATTGTCACTACAACAAAATTATGAAAACAATTTAGTAATATACAAATGTAATTTCAAGGAGGCAGATAGGGTTAGAATAGTGTATATAACTCTACTGTGCTACATTATTGGTAAGACCTGTACCACCTAAAGCAATCAGGCTTCATCATTTCCATGTTTATCTCAATTTCTAACTAAATCCCATGCGAAAGTCAAATGCCCTAACCCAGAAAAAGTTCATTCGACGTGCACATGAATGCAGCACAAGAGCTCTAAAATAATTCACAGGATCCATTTTCATTCCCACACACCTTTGGGTGCTGACCCGGGCTTAGAGCAGCGCTCACAGCACTGTGGGTGGGCTTGTACTTGAGGGTGGCAGACAGAGCAGGCGTTAGCATTGGCCTTCCTCTCCGGCCGTGACTGCGCATCACACCGCTGTTGTTTAGTATTCAGCAGCAGGCCATGAAGAATGGAGAGGGCCAATCTGAAGCACATGGGCCTGTTGTTGTCGTCTCCTCCCCGGTATGCACGACCCAACCCTGTTAGACCGGAGATTAACCCCGATGCACCTCCTTACGGGGTGTTTGGCTCACTCTGTGTAGTCGTTGCCAAGCTAAGGTGATTGGGTTAGCCTGAAAACATGAGATATCTGTAGGGCCACACACTCTGTGACATACGCACATACACGTTGGCTGTGAAAAGATTTTGACACATACCTGCCCTTTCTGCTTTGCCTCTATTTATGTCAAATTTAGACATACAGAACACAGATTTAAACACAGTTTACAGCCTTTACAGTCAAACAGAGGGGGCAAAAATACACACATTCTTTACTCAAGTAGAAGCACAAATACTTATTTTTAAAAACTCTGGTAGTACTGATTCAACTTCTTTACTCAATAGTAAAAAAAACTAATAGTGAAAAAGTACAGGCTCTGAAATGTAAAGTATGTGTGTTAAGTATAAAAGTTTGCTGTTTCTGTGCAGAGCTAACTGAACTTCACCTTTTCTCCACTGTCAAGTGTCCCTCATAGTTTTTGTCTTATCGCGTCTTTTTTTATTTTGCCTTATCTTTTATATCTTTTTTTGTCTTGTCACGTCTTTTACATAATTTTTGTCGGTTATGGCTTTTTTGTCTTATGTTTCACATTGTTTTTTTCTTGTTACATTTTTTTCATCTTGTTAAGGCTTTTTGTGTTGTTACATCTTTTACGTAATTTTTGTGATGTTACGTCTTTTTCTTCCTGTTATGCATTTTTCATCTTTTTATGACTTATTTCTTTTCTTTTATCTTTTATCTTGTTTTTGTCTCGCTACATCTTCCGTTTTGTTTCGTCTTTTACATTGCTTTGGTCTTGTTATGTTGTTTTTGTCTTGTTACGTCTTTTACGTCGTTTTCATCTTGTTACATCTTTTACATCATTTTTACCTTGTTACGTCTGTCATGTGTGACATGCACTGATGGATACACCAATGAATCGTCCTTTCCTGTCCCATCCTTTCATGATGCAATGATGTAAAGTAAAAATATTCAATTAATTCCCCTCAAATGTAGTAAAACTAAAACACAAAATGTAAGAAGGAGAACGTACATACTGTATAATTCTGATAAAAATGTGGGGAGTGAAAGTAAAAAGTTGTCAGAAAAATGGATTACAATACAGATACCTGAAATTTCTTCTTAAATACAGTTTCTTTCTATCTTTGCAGTCAAATTTAGGGTTAAAATCTGAGGTGTAAATCTTGTTACGTATCTTTAAATGCAACCTTTTTGTAGCTGATCCTTTTGCATGTTGACTTAATTGGTTGGTTTTAAAAGACCAAAATTTCAATGGAAGATCTTCATGTATAATCTCTGCGTAGAATACCGTTAAATGTCATATTCTAATGATAAAACTTCAGCATATTCCCAGAACGCCCCCAGGTAAATGATTCCTGACCTTTTTAAACCTGAGTAAAAGAGAAAAAAAGACCACACACACACACACACACACACACACACCTGTCTCTT
>JAJHUR010137140.1:0-17788 GCA_027495735.1 Lutjanus campechanus | reverse complement strand
GGTGTCAAAAGCACACACATTCTGTACTCCAGTAGAAATACACACACACGTAAAAAAAAAATAACTCTGGTGAAAGTAGAAGTACTCAAGTACTCAAGTAACAGTGAAAAAGTACATCAGACTCTGAAATTTATTCAAAGTATAAAAGTAAAAAGTCGCCCTCTTTACCTGTTATGTCTTGTTATGTCTTTACATCGTCTTTCATCTTATGTCTTCTGTCTTCTTGCATCTTTTCCATTGTTTACGTCTTGTTAAGTCTTTCACATAATTTTTTTGTCTTATGTCTTTTACGTCATTTTTCGTTTTGTTTAGTCTTTCATGTTGTTTTTTGTTTTGTTAAATCTTTTACAGCATTTTTCATCTTGTGACGTCATTTACGTTTTCTTCTTTCATCTTATTTTGTCTTTAACATTGTTTTTTATTGTGTTATGTCTTTTTTCTTGCTACATCTTTTACATTATTTTCATCTTGCTGAGTCTTTTACGCTGTTTTCATCTTGTTACATCTTTTACATTGATTTTTGTCTTGTTGCGTCTCTTATGTAGTTTTTTCCCTTGTTACTTTTTTCTGGTTTTTTTTCTCTTGTCGTCTTTTACAGTCTGTCATTTTACAGTCCTTTTGTGTCTTATCTTTTTGTCCTTTTGTCTTTTACATCTTGTTACGTGTTTCATGTTGGTTTTTGTCTTGTTGCATCTTTTCCGTCTTTTTTCTCGTTACATTTTTTACATCCTGTTATGTATTTTTTGTCTTGTTACATCTTTTATGTCATTTTTAACATTGTTTTTGTCTTGTGAAGTCTTTTTTCATCTTGTTATGTCATTTACGTTTTCTTCTTTCATCTTATTTTGTCTTTAACATTGTTTTTTTTTTTATCTTGTTGCGTCTTTTTTTCTTGTTACACTTTTTCATCTTGTACATTGTTTTCATCTTGTTAAGTCTTTCATGTTGTTTTCGTCTTTCTCTTGTCACGTCTTTTACACGCTACATCTTTTTGTCCTTTTGTCTTTTGCATGTTGCTAGGTCATTTACATCCTGTTTCGTGTTTCACGTAGATTTTTTGACTTGTTACATCTTTTCCGTCCCCTTTTGCATCTTGTTCTATCTTTTACATCTTGTCACGTCTTTTTCACATTTTATTACAATGAAATCATCAGAGACTCATCCAACAAGTCACCAACACAGTCATTCATTAACAAGACAAGAACTAATCAGAGACTCAGCGGGTCACCAGATCCCGTCCAAGTCATTTCTTTCCAGCTCGCTTGCCATGACAGCACCCAGCCGACTAAATACTTGTCAGACAAAAGTGCTAAAAATATATTTAACATCCTACTACAGTATGTGACACCTGAGATGACCAAATGAGAAAGCACGCTGTGGTGGGCTCACTTGGCGTCTGATTTCAAAAGCATTAACGTTCCTCTCCCTTTATTGTTCCCACTCATTTCCAGTTCTCACGCTGTTGAAAGGCAAACTACTTAACCTACAGTGTGCCCGACACTTGACACCTATAAATCATAATAGCCCGTCCGTGCTGCAAACATGCCCAGCAGTCTCACTTTTATGATTCATACAAGTAGAAAATGGCCGTTTCAGCTGTGGAGCATCGCTTTTCAATGACCAGCTGCAGCTGAAGTGGCCTTCGACCCGGTCCTCTGTGTGTGTCTGAGAGGTTTGAGGTCCGGATGGTAACCCAACCACTTCCTGTATGCCACCTAATGACAATAATCATCCCACAGTTTGATTCCAAAAGCTCTGTGGGCAACAGCCTACAATACTGTTTTGGATTTCTGTTTATCTGGAGCCCGGAAACTGACAAAATGTTGCAAAAGATCAAAAATATGACATTACTTTTTCTGAATGCTTATGTGATTATGAGATGGGTGTGCCAATGTATAACCAGAGCAGTGATTGGACCTGTGTGTGTGTGTGTGTGTGTGTGTACAGTTAATCATTCTTACACTGTACTGTGTACTGCTGGAGCATTTATGACATGCTCACTAATTTTCCACTATTTTTCTAAATATGATAATATTCCAAATTTGATATGGGTCAAGTGAACAGCAGGTTCTGTTTGGATTTTCCAAATCAGGTCTCATTCTGAATTAGGGGTGTCACAATTTCAATACTGAATCACTTACCAGCCGTTATATTACACTTCATACCATAAAGACTATCTTTTAAAAGAAGAATCTGAAAGTGTAAATGACATTTATGAAAGCATAAAAAGCAATGATTCCTTCATCTTTACAAACCAAGACTTGGTAGTCTAACAGTGGCATAGCCATCAGTGCTAAAAACTGAACAGAGGATTTGGAGAATCGTGACACCTCTGTTCCGAATGTAGCATTTCCCGATAAAGACGTGGGATATGCCCGTATCATTTGGGTTTTAGGAGCATTCTTTTGGATATATGTTGTCCATTCCGTATATGCGTCTCATTTGGGGTTTCTCCTGCAGTTTGCGACACACGGCCTCCAGTCTGTTTTCCGTTGGCATTATGTGTTGCAAGCAAACCAGCTAGCCAACAGTTTACGAGGCTGGGGTAGAAAGAGGCTAAACTAGGACAAACTAATGATGTTTTATAATGTGGCAACCCTCTGATTAAAGGGATAGTTCACCACAAAATCAAAAATACATATTTTTCCCTTGGTCTGTGGTGCTATCTATCCATTTAGACTGTTGTTGTGAGCAGTTTCATGTAGGAACTACTTTCTTTCTACAGTAGAGTCTACCGCAATGACTTTAGGATCTACTGGAGCAAGAACAAAAAAACCTCTGAGACACCTATGAGCTCAGCTAAAAGATCTGCTTTTCTTTTGTTTTGTTGTTTTTTCTCTTTCTCTCTTGGGGGGGTTAGGAGAAGCTCAAAATAAGAATCTCATTTATTTCTCATAACACAAAGAACCTCTCTTTCCTCTGGGTTAGCTTTATATTTCTGTTTACATTCCATTTAAACTATTTAACTAATAGTATTATTGATGTAATCAGTTGTATTTTTGACTTTTTAATGCTCATTTTGGGGCTCCACAGAGTTATCTCAGCCCACCAGGCCAAACGGACAAATTGGACTTAAGTCAGTGAACAAACCAACTTTTCTACACACCACAGTCTCTGAAAATGCCATAACCAGTCACACTTTGATTCATCCCCCACAGTCAAGTGTGGGTAATGTGATATCATGCTCCTGGAACAGACCCTTACCAAGCAGATGGCCAGCTATTCAAAATTGCCTGGATGCTTAGATCCCAAGAAAAACAAGAGAAAAAGAGGTGCGAGACTGGGCTTTACAACCGCAAGAATCTTTACAAAAGGTCGCAGATGAAATGCGTTCTTATTTTGACCCTCTTCAAATATATTTGCGCACTGACTTTCACAATAAGAGCAGAAGCAGAACGCTTGCATGTTTGGAATGAAAATGAAGGCTTTGATTATGATGAATTTCTAAGCTGGTTCTCGTTTTGCGAGATAAAATCTAACAGCTGTTAAAGCGGAGGGGAACCAGCTGCCGAACCTACACTCCATCTTCCTTTTTTAGCCATTTCGACTAAATCGTGAACACACCTCACACTGAAGAGCTTTCTGACTTCAGATTCAGCAGCCTCATCAGGTGCAACACACACAAACGGAGGGAGGGGGGAAGCCTCACCTAACAGCTGAAATCATAGCACATGACCGACTCTAAACACCCCCCCCCCCGATAAAACAGAAGAATTTCAACTGTTCTCTGCAAAGTCCAGGGTCAGGCTTAACTGGCTGTGACACTCTGCCTTGAAATGTATAGCAAACAAAGAAAGAGGGCCAACTTCCATGGGCGCTTCTAGAGGGGGGACCTAGGAGGACACTGGACCCCAACGAAATCAGCAATCACCCCGACTGCCACCCCGTTAAGTATGACTGTTTGCAGCAAGTGTTTGACAAGCATTTTTTTTTTCAATGTTCATTTTACAGTCAAATTGTTGTGACCGCAACAGTGCAACCTGTATGATGTGATGCTACTGTTTCTCATGGTGGAATGTTGTATATGAATTAAGGAGACTCATGGTCTGGGGAAACAGGTTCAGTGGAAGTACAATTTCTTTTTGAAGGCTTCAAGAATCAAGTATGGAACCTTTATATTTGTATGGTGTCACTGTTGTGTTGAGATTGGTAGGACTATTTATCTTTTGAATTAAATTATTAAACATGGGGATGGAAGAAACTCAAATGTTAGTGTTTAAAAAAAGATATGGGAAATGGTAAATGAATGTTGTTCCCATACATGTGATGCCACCCCTGCCCCTGCACTTCAGTCAATCAAAACAGTCTGGACACGCCCCTGCCAACTTCATCATCAGTCTCTGGAAGGGGTGATGAAGCCGTTTCACTCCTCCTCATATCTCACCACAAACACTATCATTCATCATTGCCAATCGCTGACAGAAATTCCAGGAAATATTAATAATCACTCATGTACAAGCTGCTGAACTCTTGTCAAGTTCAAACAAACAAAGCGGATCTTTAGTGTTTTCTAACTGAAGGGATAAATAGGCAGCTGGGTATGCCCCGGCAGAACGCTAGCAGGTGAACAAGGCATTTGACATTTGGCTCACACACACATTCCTACATCAGCTGACAAAAGCCCACTGCTCACCACAGTTCAAAGCTACTGTATACCCTGTAGTGAGCAGCCCTGTCTGAGTGTGTGTGGGGAAAACTGTCCAGTAGGATATTATGAGTTGACTCCTAAAAATTATGCATCATTAGGGCTATGTTGATACTATATCAGTATTTAGATATGAGACTGGATATTGTCTGAGATTCAGGATAATGTCATATCATGATATGGCATAAGTGTTGTCTTGTAGAGCTGTGTGTTGGCAAGAATCTGGCGATACGATACGTATCACGATACAGGGTTATGATTCAATGTATTGCAATATATTGTAATACTGTGAACAAGGCGATATATTGCTATGTTTACTCTAATTTCAGGACAACCGTCATAGTTGAACAACAAAATACCTTGTTGAGCAAGTAAATCTGGAGATTAGGTGATTGAACTAATAAACTATTTGGATTATTTATGTGATTATTAATTGTTTAAAGTCATTTTTCATGCAAAATTGCAGGAAATTATGTTTCCAGCCTCTAAACTATGTAGATTTCCTGTTTTTCTTTGTTTATTGTCATATTAAAATGAATATCTTTGGGTTTTGGTCTTTGAAAAAACATGATGGACATTTGTTACTATTTTCTGACATTTTACAGACTTTGCAGCCTGAGATTAAACATGACCATAAACTCTTTGTTGTTATTTAAAAGGTATAATCTGCATCATTTTCCTAAAAAAAAAAATGTATAGACTCAGATAAACATAATCCCTTTCAGTCATCACTGATGACCCACTGTGTGGTGTTGGCTGTACCTGCAGAGACCCTGCAGCCCTCTTGCAGACATTTGTGACACACAGACATGCCATGAGAATTTTTCTGACAACACAGATCGATATTTTCACTGTGCATCAATCATAATGGACTGTTGAACACTAATTCACTATATCAAACAAGATCGATGTATTATTACACCCCTACTTTATATACTGTTCAGCAGAGCCTGACCAGTATATTGATCGACCAATATTATCGGTCCGATATTATCAGTCTGATATTGGCCTATCACACCTATATCGGGCAATAACAGTATTAACATTTATGCTGCCAGATATGCACCGATATGTTAAACTTTTTTTTAAATAGAACATAACGCAGATTGTTTTTATTTGTTATCTCTGTAAGCAGCATTTTTGCTCCATTTGTGATGTTTTTATTCACTTATTTATCATCCTTAAAAATACCAGTGAAAGTTTACTGTATTCTGTATTTTACAGTCTGTATATATAAAATATTGGAATCTTTCCACTACTTAATGTCTGTATCAGCCCCCAAAAATCCATTATCAGTCATATCGCCCAGTCCTATGTGTTTTATTCAAAAAAGATTACAAGAACTAGGAGTATCAGTCACAAGTTTCATCACAAAACCATATTACATCAGTTTTTTGGACAAAGATTTGATGTTTGCTGATATCACAAAGTCTGACACGATACCATTTCGATTTGGGGATCTGCGATTTACTTCAGACAATATCATAACACATTCAGTTTCACTTATGTCAACTTAAAAAACAGCAGCTTAATTATGATTCTGCAGTTGTATGACTCATCCAGACATTTATGACACAGGCATGGGAATTTCAAAATAAAGGCATATGTTAAAGATGACGATAATTTCACTTGGCATGGATCATTCTGTATCGATATATCGATTCAGATCGATGTATGGGTACACCGTCCAGCTGTTTGAATGTAAAAACAAAGCATATCAATGTTTTGAGATTTTCTGAGAACTTTATCCCTCACTCATCCGTTTCAGACGTATTAATTATTACTTGTGGTCTGAACTGCAATGAGACTTATGAATGTAACAACAAACTAGCAAGTGTCGAGCTGAAATGACCAATATTAGGGTTCTGTCTTAAACAAAAAAAAAAAGTTTTTACTCGTGAACCACGAAATCAGCTTGTTTTAATTCTTCCATGTGAATAAAACGATGGCCTTGAACTCACCTGTGAGGTCAGTAAAGTGTGTGAATCAGCCGTCCATGGTGTTTGAGTCAAACAGAGGCTCACATCCACGCTGACAAGCACACAGTGTCTGATGAGGTCCAGCGCTACTTCACGATACTCTGAGTTTTTCCTCAAAAAACCGGCGAAATTTGAAGCAACTGTCCTGAAAGTACAAAAAAAAAAGTCCGACTCCAGAAAGTGTGTTTGTGTGTGAGAGTGTGTGTGTGTGTGTTCCCCTCAGGACGAGTCTCTGTTGTTCGGCTTCGGTGAGCGCTCAGGACAGGCAGGTCTCCACTTCTGAGGAGGATTTAACAACAGTTTGAACAGCGGACAGACAGCTGAGACAAGAGACACGGTGTCAGACAGGGTGGGACAGGAAACGGCATGCTGTCGCCTTCAAAATAAAGGCCCAGCCGAAAACGAACAATGGCAAATTACGCAGTACAGTTTTAGCTTATAACAAAAGTGTTGTCCTTAAGAACAATTTAGAGCCTCGAGTAGCCTAATTTACTTGAGTAGTTCTTTTTAATGTTTGTAGACTGACATAGGTAGAAGTTAATTTCCGGAATCACGATAATGAATAAATTATGATGTATTATTATTAAGGATTAAAATGAACCCCACCTTTACCAGCTGCAACATAAAATGATCATTAATGCATCAATAATTTTGATCCATTAATGAAAAATATCTTATTCTTTTCAGCACTACACTGTTTTTATCTGTTGTAGTGCACATTATTTTATGTTTCTTAATTTGTCTTTGCTGTTTTTATATTGTTATATATCGTACTATAATGGGCATACTTGTTCCCACTTCTTTTTTCTATTTATGTATTTCTATATATTTTTTATTATAATTTAAATAATTAGACTATAGTATGTGTAAGTTTCTATCTCTGAATGTGAGCAGTAAAGTATTTTTGATTCTGAAATGCACCTACTGCATATAACATGTTAATGATAACATTTAAGTGGGCTACTTTTAAAAAATGTTGACTAAAATGTTGACTCTCAAGACTTTAAAAAATGTCAAGAACAAAAAAGTTCAACAAACAGAAATAATTTATTATTTTTTACATTTCTTTTTTAAATTTTATTTTACTTTATTTTGTTTTTTCAGCGGAAATCAAAATGATTTTCACAGCACTGAGACAAGGCCGGGAGCGTCAGGTAAGTTTGAATTCTGCTATGATTCGGCTTTAAAATGTTTATCCTCGCTTCTGTACCTTTTTGGCTCAAGAAGCGCTCTAAAATATGTGTTTTATTTTGAAAATCTCCTCAGATATGTTGCCCTGCCTCTGCTGGCTTGACACTGTAGACTGCAGCTCTGCACGGTGTGACCGGCTCAGACTGTAAAGCGGCACCCTGGACTCTTTTTTTTTTTTTTTTTTTTTCTGGAACATGATGTCAATGAAAATATTTGGAGAAATAAAACATGGTTCTGATGATCGTTTTGGTTTTCATAATCACACCAAATATTGTAATTTAATTATAGTCTATTTAATTCTGCCTCTGTATGCTCTAATAGAGTTTGTTGTCAGTATGGTGAATGGTTGAAAACATTTTGAATTTGAATCTCCAGCTTTGAAATCCTTGGAGATGAAAATGAACAATGACTTATTAAAGAGTCTGGACTCTCCTCCTTGTCTAGGTCTGCCAAAATTAAGTGTGACTGCCCTCTGCTGGTCCAGGACTGATTTTGTCTCTCAGATATCAGGTTCAAAGTTGTCTATCCTGCTAAGACCAAGATGTGCTGAGATGCAGTACGAAAGTGTCAAAGAATCAAGTAATGAGTTATTTTCTGTGAAACCTGCCATCATGTCAAAATTGTGTTCATAAGTAATTCTCATATAATTAGCATAAGTCATGTAGTATGAAGGTGAGAAAACAAAGTTCTGCATGTTGAGCTATTAAAGAGGGCCTGAGGCCTCCAGGAACCCAAACAGATCGTGTAACAAGGTTGTAAGAGAAGGGCCTCAGCTACAACGGAAGGAAAATGGTTGAAGCTACTATTTACTCAGAAATGCTGGCAAACAGAAAATTTGGCTTTAAAGGGAAAGTTCACCCCCAAATCAAAAATACAAAAAACAAGAAAATAAAAACATAAAATGCCTCCATACTGCTCGTCTGGTGTAATCCAAGTCTCCTAAAGCCCCAACATGCCAAGATGACTAAAAAATCTTCACTGTAGCTCCTTAGCTTGGAGCTACGTTCACATGCACATGCATGCCATTTTATGTTTTTTACATTTGAAAACTGGTCACCGTTCACTTCCATTGTTTGGGAGATTCTGCAGCACAGTTTTCCTGTGAAACTCCAGCAGTGTTTTCCGGACTAACAAAATTAACCCGACCTTCACCTGGCATGAGGGTGAGTAGATTATAAATGAATTTTTATTTTTGGGTGAACTTTCCTTTTAACTGACTGAAGCATGTTTGTTGAGTGGGCAAGGGAGACTTGAAATCCTGCACTTCATAAAGTTACCACAATTTTAATTTAATCTTTTAACACAGAAATTGGACTTTAAATTTCACATAATCAGTGGCGGTTCTAGACTAATTTTAGTCTAGGGGGCTGGCTGGGGCCTGTTGTTGTCAGAATTACCCCAGGACAAAAGAGAGGTGAGATTAGCTCAGTATGCATGAAGTTATAGTGCTGGAAAAAAAAAAAAAAAAAATACTATAATTGGTATTTGTTTCAATTTACAATTTGAGCTTTTTGTTTCAGTAACTTACAGTTTTAGATTTTACATTCTGGGAAAAAATATCTACATTAATTGATGTGTAAAGTTTAATTTGTAATTCTTTAATGTACTTTATTTTATAATTAAGTAACAGAAATCTGTTAAAGTGTAAATGTTGCCTCGAAGTGACACAGCACCATTATGAAATCCCACCATGACATTTTGATTATGTATTGTCTTCATTCACTATTTTAATTTATTTGAAATCATCAGCAGTCAGTCAAAGATGGCAGCAACGCAGCAGATAGTGACAACATGCTGCCTGTCAAGAGACACCCACACCAGGAAACTGAACACAAGTATTTAAATGTAACACAAATGATCAAACACTGAAATGTGACTCACTGTCTTATTCTGAGGAGGATTATGATGTGTAAAGTTTGCTGAAATATACGTACACTCCTTGACACAATAACTTCTACAGGGTAATATATCTTGAGGGTAATATCCCGACAAACGTATGAAAATAATTCATTTTTTATATATATATTTTTCATTTTAAACTGATGAGACAATTTAATCATTTCTAATAAATTTTATTCAAATTTTAAAGAATAACTCTTTCTTTATTCCTCACAATTATGGTACAGTGTTACTTTCAGGTAACACATCCTAAAATTTAGCCCCCCAAAATAATTTCTTCAAATAATGTTTACTTTGTTTATTTTATGACAAAAAATTTGAGATAATGTTTAAAAAAATTAAACATTTTAAAAAATGTTGATAAAAAAATTCATGTCCACATGTTTTGACAGCTGTTAGTTGGAGGGAATGACAGCTCAGTCACGTGACGAAGGGGCAGGCAGGGGGCGTTCCCTCGCGCCGTTCTTACCTTTGCAGCCAGACCTCACCTGTCTGTCAGGTTGAAACTCCAGCACTGCAAAAACGTTTTATGGCTGGAAGCTACTGACTGGAGGTTAAAACACAACAGTGCCATGGAGTCTCAGGTGGAGCAGTCCCAAGCCAAGGCGGGTTTTCAGAGAGTGGAGGTCCAGAAGACGACGTGGGACATCCCGGAGAGATACACGTCGCTGCGGTCGATCGGCTCCGGAGCTTACGGGACAGTGTGGTGAGTTTACGCGGTGAGGGAGACACACTACTGCGGGCATACTGACGGGGAAAGTGTCGCCGAGTTTGAGCCAGTCATTTTGTATTTTGCACAGCGAGGTGCAAAACTGCAAAGCATGTGGCCCTTTGACTCTAAAAATCCTTTAATACTTTATAATCTGCCAAAAGAAGTCTGTAATAAGAACTGTTATAAAATACTGAACAAGACTCGTTTGTTCTGCATTATAATGGAAATGAATGCTATCCAAAGATCAAACTATCCCTCAGGTACATAAAAGTGCTTTATTTTGAATTTTAGAGCACATAAAGGAATTTAAGATAACAATTACCCATCTGCAGCATACCTACATTAATCTTGCTTGACAGATATTTCAGCCACATGATATATTATCAGCCCAATATTGGCCTATCACAGTTATGTTGTTCTGTATCCATATTGGCACATATGTTGTCTGATATGAGCATATTTTAAACATAATGTTAGCTTTATAGGCAGCATTTTATCTGTATTTAAACATTTTTCTTAATTCAGGTTTAATAAGTTCACTGTTTCAGTGCCCTAATATCATTTTGGACAGTAAAGTTTATTGTAAAACTGTGAAATATTTATTTTTATTAACTACCTATCATCACAATTGTTAACTTTTAGGGATTATTACAAAAAATGTTGATTTAACCATACATTCTATGTGCTGTACTTTATATTCTGCATAAAGAATAGGGCTGTGTATCAGCAAGAATCTGGCGATACGATATGTATCACGATACAGGGGTTACGATTCAGTATTTTGGGATATATTGCGATACTGTAAGCAGGTGATATATTGCCTTATGTAATCTAATTATAGGAAAACTGTTATAGCAGAACACACCATCATACACATAAAATCTGAGTTAAAAGTTGACTTTTATAAAGAATCAGAACAGTAATGACAGTTAACAACACTGCTTTTTAGCGATCAGGAATTTAAACACAACATAAAATAAACCACTGCCACAAATCTTACAGTCATACTGTGTTTTGAGAATCACAAAATATGATATTCTGATACTGAACTGTATTAATATTTTTCTACAAGAATATCGGCTGATACATCAGTGTCAGAATTTTATTGGCATTGGCATCAGTCTCAGAATTCCAGTACTGGTCAGGCCCTAAAAGGCAACGTATGGTAAACAGGATAAAAATGTGGGATAATATAGTGATGCCCTTTTGTAATTGATCAAAGGTGCTTGCCTTTGTTGTTCACTATTAATATTTGAAAGCTTGGCATCACAAATGATTTCCTATCATCCGCATTCCACTCCCGGACTGCGTTGCATGCGGCCCCAGCGGCCTCGATTGCTCTGACATCTGCTAACAGAAGCACTATTGTCCGCCTGAGGCAAGTCAGCAAGTCAATGCAGGTCCTCAAGAATCTCCTCCACCAACAGAGAGAGACACCCAGCCTACAGGAATCCAAGATATCTCAGACACACTTCTAGCTAATGATAAGCCACTGACAGACAGTATCTCAGTACTGATTTAATCACATCAGGTCAGATCAGGTAACAGAGACACCGACATTCAATAGTTTATTAATTAGGGCTGATGGCTTAAGGGTTTTATTTCATATCTTACTTATAAACAGGTTTCTCATTATTTTTTTTCTCTGAAACCTATAAGCATTTTAGTAAGAAACACAAGAAATGTATTAAACATGTAATAACAGTTAATATGCACAAGAGCAACCCCAAGATATGTTTTCTCATCCTATAAACTCAAACAGAAACTCCGCAAATCCCCAAATCTCACTTTACTCTAAAGTCTTAATGGGAAATAAGCAAAGGAAACAAATTTATACAATTACAATACAGCTGAAATGATTCGTCAAGTAGTCAACCATCAGAAAAATAATAATAAGGGCTGCAACTAATGATTATTTTCATTGTCGATTCATCTGTTGATTATTTTCTTGATTAATGAATCTTGTCACAATCTTATCTTTCAGTTGAAAGAAAGGTCCAAACGTGGAATTCTGACCAATTTTCAAGTCTTTCCTGTCATGATTATTTTCATCATCAATCAATCTGTTGATCATATTCTCCACTAATTGATTTGTTTTTTGGTCCATAAAATATCAGTAAATGCTGATCAGTGTTTCTCAGAGTCCAAGATGATGTCCTCAAATGTCTCGTTTTGGACACAACCCACCACAAAGATATTGGGTTTATTGTCAGAGAGCTGTAAAGAAACCAGAAAATAATCTTTTTTAAGAAGCAGAGAATTTCTTAAAAATGACTCAAACCGCTTATTTGACCATTAAAATAGTTGGCAATTAATTTAATAATTGATAAATAATCGATTAACCATTTCAGGTCTAATGACAATGATTATCACCCAAATTTTGCTAGTCGATTAATCATTCAGACGTTTGCTGTTTTTGATGGTGGGCATTTTACACTTATTTCCAACATTTTATAGATAAAACCATTCATAAATTAAAGGGTCATCGTGGGGGGATTTAGTGGCATCTAGCAGCGAGGTTGTAGATTGCAACCAAGTGAATAACGCTTGCCTCACCCTCCCCTTCCAAACATGTAGGAGAAACTATGGTGGCCACAAACCTAGCAAAGATGATTTTAATGAAAACATACTTATGAGTATTATATTCCATTTCAGAAGTATTCTGCCAATAAATGCCCCTAAATCTTATGCCCTTTATCTTTAATCGCATTTAATTAAAAAATATTTGATGGATTGATCTCTAGGTTACAGTTACCATGAGTCATTTCATAATCACACACACACACTGATCCTTCCATTGTTCACTGTTTTATTCCCACTTAGTTCTGCCATTGACCGCAAGACCAAGGAGAAGGTGGCCATCAAGAAGCTGTATCGTCCTTTCCAGTCCCTCATCCACGCCAAACGGGCCTACAGGGAACTCCGGCTGCTCCGCCACATACAGCATGAGAATGTAAGGATTTGAGATGTTTCAGTACCTTTTCTTCCTTCCCAATACCGATTCCAATATCGGGACGCCACATATCAGCTAGTACCTATCTGATACAGATCTGATATTTTAACTTCTGTATACTACTAACCCTGTATGGCTCAGGTTAAAAACAACTTGCCAACAACATTAGCTAAGCATTAGGTCACTAACTTTGCTAATATCAGCCTCGACTTACTGCTGTTCGTGTAACATCAAATGTCAAACGAATTCGTGATTTTCGGTCCACACATTTTACATTCCGCAATTTTTGTTTTTTGTTGACCACCGAATCATTTTTCTACATGAACAAAATGATCTTTGTTTTCATTTTTTTTCCCAACAGGAGCTCAGTAACGTGACGTTAGATTTGTGGATTCACACTTTTAGAACAACACTTTTTAATCTTTGGGTTTGGGAGAGGAGATTAAAATTATTTTTAACTCAAAAGGCTCAAGTCCAAGTGAAGTCATGAGTCACTGGTGTTAAAGTCCAAGTCAGGTTGCTAGTCTTTAATGATTTTGTCAAGTCGTGTCTAAAATCATCAATTTTGTGACTAGAGTCTGGTATCAGTATTGGAACTTTGCAAAAAGTGGACATGAATGGAATTTGGAGTGAGGAGTTAAACTTAATGTTTTGACAGAATTCAGCGCAGTAGCCTGTCAAAAGTACCACTTGGTAAACTTTTGTTCAGACTTCACACAGTGGGTTCTAATTTCACTACATTTGATCATTGATTCTGTATTCAGCTCGGCAGGTCAAACGCCAGAAAGAGATGAGAGGATTTTGAGGTAAAGCAAACTTTGTTGACCATTCAACAAAAGCCCATAATCTCATCAATCCTCCCTGACAAGCTGGGAGTGTTGTGTGTTGTTGGAACCCTCATGGTATTTTTGCTGAAAACCTTGAGGAAACACTTACGTAATTGCCGCTCACTCAGCTAATCTTTGGAAGTGACCAAATCCACAGAGTTTTAACTTCACTAAAACAGTGGTTCTTTTGTCATGTCAACAAAAAATACTTGACTCTTTTAACTTTGACAAAGTCAGAGTCTGTTTTGTGTTTAGAATAAATACAGGAACTAAGTTTGTAGCACGACCTCAAACTTCTTAAACAGACAAGAACAACCCATCTTGGTTCTTTGCTCCTGTATCATGCCTCCCAACCCTTTTTGGGTGAATACAAGCACTCTAATTTAACTGGAGGTCGATATAAATTCTGAGGTCTTTGCCAGTTTGACCACACAAGAAAAGAAAACCATACAACTGTTTAGCTATTAGGAGCCCAAATCCTCTGGCCAGTCAGGTGAACAGCATCAGAATTGACAAACCTGACATATACAACTACTTTATTGAATCTGCAGGTAGTTATTTTGCTGTTTTGGTACTGTTGAACCAAATTCCATTCTAAAAGCAGGCGTTTTATGGGAGGATGTTTTTTCACAGTCAAATCTTTAGTTACACCATCACTAAGACCCTTTTCTGATTTATTTTGATCTACAGACACAATCGGCGCAAGTGCCACAGTCACACATAGTGACTGGCCGGTTTTTCAGTGTTTGTTTTCACCCAAATGGGGGCATGGTCGTGGGACGTGACGTATGGCTGCTCTCATCCAAGCGTGAATGCTGTAGAAGCGATCTCTCCGGGAAATGCAGTACAGACGCATATTGACGGTGTATCTTAAAGATGGAGACTGCGATACACAACAAACAGAGTTGCA
The DNA here is from genome assembly GCA_027495735.1 of Lutjanus campechanus. Classification (NCBI taxonomy): domain Eukaryota; kingdom Metazoa; phylum Chordata; class Actinopteri; order Lutjaniformes; family Lutjanidae; genus Lutjanus; species Lutjanus campechanus. The sequence continues at coordinate 2,672 of JAJHUR010137140.1, read as the reverse complement.
GCAGCAGCCACAGAAATCTCAGTGTTGTAAACATGACCTATACCAGATGTTTTACTATCTCTGCACTGCATGGGACCTCTTAACTCTTGATAGATTAGCGTATTAACAGACATATTGGATGTTTAACGTCTTCACTATGTTCTTCCTTACAGGTGATCTGCCTCCTTGACGTCTTCACGCCCGACTCCGCGCTGGAAAAATTCCAAACCTTGTGAGTTGGGAGTCAGAAACCACATTCTTCTGCAAGTTGTCGCAGCTTGTTGAGACCCCGCGTGCATGTGTGCGCATGTATGAAATGTTTAAGCAGGGATGTGTGAGAGCAAGCTTTTTCATGGTTGTTTTGGTTGGTTTGTGCAGTTGTATTTCCTCACCATACTGTAGCAAAGAGCCCCTGTCATCTCTTGGCCCTTTTGTGTCTATCTAAATTTTCCTTCTCACTATTTCAATCAATCACAAACAGAGAGTAGAAACAAATAAAACTGTTAACACTGTCATACAATAAAATACACTGCCTGGCCACAAAAAAGTCACCACCTGGATTTAACTTAGCAAATAGGTAAGATCCTTCCACTGGATAATTACTGCAGTGATTAATGTTTCAGCTGGAAACAAGTTATTTAATCATAACTGATGCAGTGAGCAGCTTCTTATTTCTTAAACAACCATGTCAGAAGACATATCCTGTGGTTGTGCAAAAAATCAACAGTAGAACTCACGGCTGTGTTTAACAGTGAAAGTAAGAGAATTTCCACAAGCACGGTGTGAAGAGAACTCAAGGGACTAAACAGCTGTGTAGGCTCAAGAAAAACACTTATCAGTGAGGCTAATCAGAAAAAAAGGCTTCAGTTTGCTAGAGAGCATAAAGATTGGACTCTGGAATGATGGTCTGTGGTCTGATGAGTCCAGATTTACTCTGTTCCAGTTAAAATAAGTAAGATAAGTAGAAATAAAACAATACTAATAATAAAATAAAAGATGATGTTGAATAAAATTAAGAAAATAAAAAAAAAAGATTAATGTCTATAAATCATTCTTAATCATAAGTTCTGTGTGTGTCCCTTTCTTGTTCTTCTTCTCTCTCTAGTTATATGGTAATGCCATTTGTAGCCCAGGATCTGGGCCACATTATGAAGAAGCGACGTTTAACTGATCGCATCATCACATACCTGTTCTACCAGCTTCTGAGAGGGCTCAAGGTACGTTTGTTTTTAATTTACTTGATTCTTACACGTACACTTACTGTTTTTTTGTTTTTTTTACGGTTTCTAACAGGCGTTTACCTTTATTTCAGATGCTTTTTCTAACCTATTCAAACAGCAACACACCTACTGTACATCACACAGTTAGCCAAATAGTTATTTTTCCCACATTTTCAAAAGGCGGAAAAAAAAACCCATTTCTCTACATACACAGCAAACCCAACTAAGTATCAAAGCATTCTTTTCAAAACACTATTTCTATTTCATTTCGGCATGCTCTTTGCAAGGGTTCATAAATAAGACAACAAAGATTTATAATTTTGGTTCTGGATAAGCTTGTATGTAAAGAAAAAGTTAAAGCTACTACAAGGAACTTGCTGATTTTGGAGGCCCCTGTGGACAAAAGTGGTATTGTTTTTACCATAATAACCAGAAAATATAATGTTACAAATAAAATTAATCCAAAAAAAAATGTCCTCCTTCTTCTTTTTAACTGGCTAATGTACTATTATGGAAGTGACAGGTATTGAGAATAACTACAATGAATATCTGATTGCTTACATCAGTATTGAACTGAGACTGTTTCATTACCAGTTAAAAACTCCCTGTAGTAGCTTCAAGCACATGGCAATTTAAGTGTGTTGATTGCTGGGATGGAAGTAACTAATTACAGACACTCATTATTGTAATTAAGTGGGGTTTTTTGGGGGACATCTCTACAGCGGAAATCTCCAAAACTCTGCCACTCAAACTAAAGAACTATAGTTTGATAAATAGCTCTGAAGGGCCGGGGGAACATGTGGTTTAAATGATGTGTGATTTTAAAATGTATTTTAAGCACAGAGGAAAGTCTATAATAGTGGTGAGCGGCTTATCTTTTATCCAATCCTGCTGTCCCTTTAAATACACCAGATCTGATGTCTTACCAGCATATCAGCTCAGGATCTCTAAATGCCACTCACAGACACAATGTGTAATGTGGATGATGACCCTTATTTATGCCTCCCCACTCAGTGCTAGTCAATGTGTAACCAGGAGTGCTCAATGGAAGCACGTTTTCACCTGGAAAACCAGACTAACGTCTCGTAAATGCCCTTTTGTCTTTGAATTGAGCTGCGAGCGTCTTTGATCCCGAGATGTTTTTTTCCCTTCTTATCTGTGCACCTATGTGACCTTAAAGCACTCTGCTGTGCTGTGGGAGTTTGGTTCTGCTCTGAGGGATGGAAAATACACAAAACATAGCCCTCACAATGGGCTGCAGGCGGAGACTTTGTGATGTGGAACGTGTATTTTTAAAGTCCACACCATGCCATTTAGAGAGCATGTGGGTCTGTGTGTTCTGCTGAACTTGGTGCATGTGCAGCATGTCTGTACGCTGTGTGATTACTGTGTGATACTGCTCTTAAATCTTTGTTCTCCTTCTTTACAGTACATTCATTCTGCAGGGATCATTCATCGGGTTGGTATTTGAAC